>JAOTQE010048001.1:0-14826 GCA_025631205.1 Nesometra sesokonis
ATTAAGCTCAGTCCAGACTATCAAATTTATTTGTCAAAAAATGTTCACATGCCTATATATGGTCATGATGATGTCACACCATGACAATACATAGAAATATCATTACTATGGATTTGATCAAAGTTTTTTGTCAAATAAGTTTGATAGTCTTGACTAAGCTTTAGGGACCGTGTCAGAATTATCCTGCTGCAGTTACTGCAGTAGTTGAGTTACAGCAGTATTAGCTCAGTAGCTAAAAGAGAATTACTGAAAACAACATGCCGAGTTGAGACCTTGTGTATCAATGTAGTTAGAATAGAAGATAATGAGACTGCAGTAACTGCAGTATACTAATTTTGAAATGGTACCTGACTTATTGGTAAAGAATTTGTTTTGTTTTCTGCAAGATCTGGACAGTGTTTAGTACATATTGTGATGCATAAATGTGGCAGAGCCAAACCAAATGAGATATAAGTCGCAAATGCTAGTTTTCCACAATAGCCAGAAATTAAAAAATTGTCAATTTTTCAAATTTTATTTTATTTCAAAAATACACAGTTCATGCATTCAACTTTCATAATACCCTAACAATTTTCAGATATATGATAAAAAAAATCTTTAAAAAATACTGATAACAAATTTTTAAATGCAGTTTTCTCAAAACTTAAATTTTAAATGTTCGAAATTTGATTGTTCATAACTTTGCAGGGAAACATCGTATGAAACTGATTTTTTTGCATGTTAAAGATGATAATGTGTAAGTTCATAATCTATCTAAAAACTCAATTTTTCAATTTTGTGACTTATGCCTCATTTGGCTTGCCTCTGCCAGAAATTATTGTATTCATAGAAGTGCTACTTTCTGAAAGCCAAATGATTTTTTTTACTACTCGTATGCCCACATCAATATATTTTAATTTTATTCAATTCACAACCAACAGATAACCTCTGATAACAAAACAAATTATAAAAATATCTAACCATCAAACCGATTCACAAATTTTAGATTTGAACACAGGTAAAACAATTACAGTACAAGCAATGTTTAATTTAAACAAAAATATTAGGTCACAATCAAATATAGAATTAATACATTTATAAAGATATAATTAATACATACAGTAACCTAAACACATAAGACAATGTTTAATATCTGAGGCACGAGGCTAAATTAAAATCAACATCTGATAGCAAAATAAAGAGATAAATATCCCTCCTAAAATAAAGATATAAGCAAACAATACATTCTGTGAGCATTAATTATTATCGATTCTTTTTATTACAAAAATGGTATTTATTACTGATGCAGACATTTCTATCAAAGACGTTATTGATTATTTAAGCCCATCATCTTTTGAACCATCTGAAAATGAAAAGAAAAACATTTTAACAACTATACATTTGTAGAGTATTGAATTAAACAAAAAAAAGGTTTTGAAAAACATTAAAGTTTGTTTCCACACATCAAAAGTATATAGATACATGAACATAATTTTGTCAATAAGATATTTAATAAAAAAAGTACATAGAATCTATGTAGTGTATAAAAAATTTAAATTTGTTCATTAAGGCAATTCAGGGGTGGATGCAACGAAGGGGGGGGGGGGGCGGCACTTCCCCAGATCAATGTTTCCCGGTTTATATCTTTACAAGCAAAAAAAAAACCATATTTCGCATATATTTTATGTTGTAATGTCTTTGTATTTGGATTAATTTTATTTTCATTTGTAGATAAATTTTGAAACTTCTATAAAAGATTGCATGTGTGCAGTTTCAACGTAGCAACAGCATTAGAAGGTACCATGATTTGATTGGTTGGATTCAAGAATAGTAGGCGCATACATGGGACTGCGCTTTGGGCTATATATTCCGTGGAAGTTCACCATCTAGCCGTGAATAATAAATCTATGATGTGTACACACCCTTTGTTGATATTTCACAATGCCAACTTTCAAACACATTGAAAATAAAAAACCGAGATACTTGGCACAAAACACTGAAGGGGGTGGGGGTGCTGTGTGTCCCCACCTGTAGCCGTCTACAAGGTGAAATCTGGGTTCTCCTGGCGATGGTGCGAGACATCTGGCCCACCCGTAGTAAAATAAACACGCATCTTGTACCTAGCACTCATCGCGCTCATGCACAGTCCACTTTCGGAGGCGATTCATAAATCACCTCCCTGCATAAATGAGGCTAGTCATGGTAAAACCACCAAGTTGTCAAAATAGGAATTGAGAAATAAGCAAATAAAAACCAGGAAATATAAACAAAAAAGGAATTTTTTTTCTCAATTCAATTTTGCTAAAACTTGTTGGTTTTGCCACGACATGCCTCAAATGCAATTGGTAATGCAATATTGAGGTTATTTAATAGTATTTATTGCTAAAAAAATCCATGTAATTAGAAATATGCAATTCATTTCTAAAATGGGAAAATATGTGAGAAACTGGAAGAAAATTGGCCGGGAGGCAGGTCAAAAAATGGGAGTGTTGGTGTTTATGCAAACAGTACTGTATATGAATTGTTACACAAGAAAAAACATTGCTGACAAAATTACTTCACTGACCTTTGTTAAAACATAATCTTCCTTCATCATATTTTCCACCAAATTATAATGATCCACATCTGGAATAACTTTGTAGTTTGTGTTTACTCCAATTTCTTTACAAGCCTAAAATGTACATAGAAAGTGAAACATTCAGTTAATTTTTTAATTAATTAAATATCTCCGTATTTAGTATGTATCAAAACACTCAAGCACTCAAGTGTGCTACGGTAGGTGGCTGCTTATATATGCGAGGTCTCACCACAAAATGAGTCTCATCGTAGGTTAGATCAAAATAGGTCTGAAGTCAAACTTTTGAGAAATTTAGTTTAAATCATATTAATCATATTATGATATGTATTCATTATACTATACGGTTTAGGTTAGTTTTCAAGCAGGTTTCAGTGGCGGATCCAGGATCCACCGAAAGGGGCGTCACACTTTTTCACTCCGGATGGGCGTGGTTGGCCATTTTTCTGACGAGCAAAAAAAAAAAAACAGGAAAAAGGTCAACTCCCCAATTTGGTGCCCTAGTACCCTATTTTGGCCATATTTTGGGTTTTTATGGTAGATTTCGGGCCCGGCGCATCTACCTTAGTAGGGAGGCGCGTGTCGGTTGCGCCCCCTCAATCCGCGCCTGGCTCATTTAATAGCACACTGGGTAAATTTAACGAAATTGTATGAATTAAAGTTATAGGTAAGTGCGCCACCGTTAATCCTTATACTTCCTAAGCCACGAGAATTTAATTTAAATTTAATTACAAGTAAATCACATTTTATTGTTTGAAATTTATTAGGGGATCACACAGACCTTGTGACCCTCAAAATTTCACCAAGAGGGTCACGTGACCCCCAGGACCTCGCTTGGATCCGCCACTGGGTTTTCTCCTATTTATTGTCTTAATTGTTTATGTATTGCTTTATGGGCAATTTTCTGAAAATTGTGTTTCCATACATGACAACTTGCCCATATCTTTGGGTACTTATCTAATGAATGTAATTTAAATTGTTGATTACAGCTTATATTATGCTCTATTATAAAGTACAAATAACCAAATTATAGATTTTCCTATCATGAGACTCATTTTGTTATGAGACCTCACATACTGGAAGAACAATCAAGCTTTTGAATGAGAGGTCGTCATGAGATGTGTCTGCTTACGAGAGGTATCCACACAGGAAGGTAAATTGTAATGAGAATTTAGATGGGAAAGCAAACCGAGACAGTGCTATCAGAGATTCATAACAGATGAAAAGCATTGCATAGGATGGTAAATGCTTCCTGAAAAGTGATAGGGAAACATATTCAATCCATGAGTATAAAGAAAACCTTCCTAGTGAGAATACATGGTGGTTTAAAAAAGACTTTTGCTTTTGAAATGAATTACAAGACATAATTTTAGGATGATTATATTACACCAACTACAATATAATGCTAAATTTTGGCAAAATCTCTAATTAGAAAGGTCCACTTATCAACTTCAAGTAAGAAAGTATAATGCATACTACAAGCAATGAGATACACGCCATCGTGACAAGATTCAATATTTTGACATAAATTATGTCATCATCAAGAATGATGACCCTGATGATGACTAATTTATGTTGAAATATTGAATCCTGTCATGATAGCACGTATATCATTGCTTGGAGTATGCATTATACTTTCTTACTTGAAGTGATTAGTGGACCTTTCGGATTGAATCCTGTCACGATGACGTGTATCTCATTGCTTGGAGTATGCATACCGTCTTACTTGAAGTTTATTAGTGGACCTTTCGGATTGAATCCTGTCACGATGACGTGTATCTCATTGCTTGGAGTATGCATTATACTTTCTTGGAGAATAATTACCTACTTAAAATTGTTTAAAATAAGAAAATTTCATACATACACTTCAATGCCTAAAGTCTAGACGATTTAAATGAGCATCTCAATTGTCACTGGAATTCACAAGACCACGAGATGCTCAATTGCGGCTATTAACCCAATATTCAACTGGATTTTCACAAAATTTATCAAAGAATTTAAGCATTGAATTCTATATTATATTAATCATTAAGAAATTTCACGTAAACAAATACCCTTTGGTGGTCAGAATTGGTTTTGTATTGGGCTCTAGAGGTCTTTGGTGGTTGCAAGTGGTGTTTATAAACACCTCAATTGAGTTATTACAAATGTAAAAAGTTCCAAGAAATACTTACTTTCGAATAGTTGAATGATTGTTGTTTAAATTCCGGTGATTCCATTTCACCAACCACAACATGTACAACATCAAGACTTCTGCAATGTTCACCAACATCAATCACATGTTCCATTGGACTCTCCTCCTTTGCTACATCTCTGTATGATAATTAACATGAATTTAAAGACTCAGTATATAGTCATAGCAATTTTTATTGACCCATTATACAAAATAAAAAAAAAATCATATTCTGTACCATCGTACTCAAAACCAGGGGCGGATCCAGGGTTGTGATTTAGGGGGGCTTAAATCCTGATCTTGTTTTGACAATAAAAAAAACACCTTGGATTGACACGTCCGCCTATCCTCCGTCTACGAGACCACCCTACTACATACCTACATACAGATGTTGTACATCTTTAATAGTCAATTTGTCATTTACAACCCGAAACAAAATTTAAGCCTGTTAAGCCCCCCACCTTAAATCCGCCACTCAAAACTATTATTTGTATACTACCATATACAAAATATAGAAATTATTGGGTAATTAGTAAAATATGTATTATTATTCAATTCTGCCGTTTTGACCGGTTCAATACTATGTAGATCCACCTGTGCATAGTGCAATATTAGCCGATGACATCACTTCGCCAAGTGAGAGAATTGTTTTTACTGTAAGTGGCGAACAATTGACTACGTATTGTTGATTATGAAGAATTACTAATTAATAAAGAAACCTACAAGCGTTGCTCAGCTGTTAATGTTTTTCGCGAGAGCAGGCCGCACGGCAGGCCTAGGCCCTACTAGGCTATGACTAGGCTAACCCCTGCCAAATCTGTATTTACAAGTAGCTATATTGAATAATAATTATAATATATTGAATACCTATTTTCGGGGATAATGAAAAATATTGTACTCGCTGTGGCAAAATATTGAAATCATTGACTCATTCAATATTTTGCCACAGGTTGTACAATATTTTTTGGTATCCCATCAAAGGCATTCAATATTACATAATTATATATAATAATTAATTGGTATTATTATTTATTTCACTACATTTAACTATCATTTGACATTGGAATTGAAAAAGTGTGTCCCATTGTATTTTCAAAAGTTGTTTTAATTACATTTAAAATTTCTTTCATATTTGTTGATATTATCTGAGATTTAAAGTAAATCAGAATAATGATTTTTAAATATTTGAGTGCACAGATTGAGTTCATGGCAATGAGGATAACAAGAAATTATAAAAGACTCTTCTTGGACTCAAAATAGATTAAATAATTTATCTACATGGGTGAATAAAAATCATTTACCTTGTCATACCGACTATTTTATTGACTGATGTATATAGAATAGGAAGTAAATCATACAGCCCGCTGATGAGTACAGCACCTGAAAGAAAGATGATTTAGATAACAATAAAAATATACCAGGATAATACTGGTTAATAAGTACAGTAGCAGGTTGCTGTTCAGATCTAACACCAATGTTTGTTCAACTTGGCATCAGGCCCCATCTTTCTAGCTTCTCTGGATCTGCCCCTGCTAGAAAATGTCTTTTTAAGACATTATGGAGTTTTGCATTTTGCACGATGGATCGTTCTGCGTCGGTTAACACAATTGTCGGGCATACGCAGTGTTCGTTCTCGGAACAAAGCGTTTAGCTTTTCAGGAGGGCAACGAACTGGAAAATTTCATCATGGCCAAGCTTTACATGATGGCAAATAGGCCTAGAAATATTTACTTGTGACAAAACCGAAATTACTTTTCTGTAAAAAGTCAACAAATGTATCAATTGTGATTTTTGATAATATTTCGATCTTGATGATTACAAAAACAAAACAGCAAACACAACTATCCTACTGCGGCACGCCAATGAAGGCTTATTTACCCAAGCCTAGGCTTAGCCTAGCTACTGTGACTTTTGCGGGTCTTGTTAAGGTAGATCTCATTCAATCTTGTCTAACAACTTGAAATGAACTTAGTTTTGACCAGTCTAGTTTAGTTCACGCTAGGCCATGGGTTTCAAAAGACTTGATCCGTCGTCGTTTTCAGGAGGATGGTAAAACATCACGAAAACTGTTGTAGATTTTTTACGCCCGACATACAGGGACATTTGGGAATGCGCAGTTAAGTCCATTGTCATTTTCTTCGTATTCACAGACTTGGCAGCAGCACTGCACTTGGCATCAATAGTACACAACACAGTGATTAACACCAGTTTAGCCAACTAAGCTCACTGCCATTCACTGGAACAAAGAACAAGTTTGCTAATTAAAAATGTACCTTTAACAGGATTATTGATCAATCCAATATCTTTTGCCCAATCCACTTCCAAAATTCTTGAAGCCAAGTGACCACCGGCTGAATGACCCATTAAGTACATACCCCTAGAAAATTTCAGTGAAAAATTATGGTTATTTTCAGGTTATTTCCATTAAATAATTTGACTTGAATGAATCAATCGATCAACCAGCTGACTGATCGACCAACCAACCAACCAGTGGGCAACCAGCGAATGAATGAATGAATGAAAGAACGAACGAACGAATCAATCAAGTTTAAACAAAACTTTATTCAAGACAAGCAATGTCACATTCAGAACGGGATGGCATAGAAGTAACAAATTAGACTTGCATGATGACAGTTTCTTCTTGTTCTGCTTTGTTTATTCACATTTCAACACATCAAAATACATACAGTAATATAAACAAACTAAACATAGTATGGATGGAGGTCATTGCAAGTTCATAGAAATTTAAGTCATGACTCCCACATGAAGCACATTATTACTGTATTGTCGAGAAAATAATAACTATTACTGTATTAAAATATTTAAAAAATGATACATATAAACTCGTATAACTTATGTAAACACAAAATTACTTAAAGCATAATAACAGAATATAATAAACATAATAAAGAACCAGATTAGATACTAAGCTATCAAAATACAAAATTATAATTACATTTACAAGTCAAGGAGACAATATGCTATATGCTGACACCAGAGATCTCTTTTAATTAAATTAAAAAAAACTACAGATTGAGGGTTCATTTTTTAGGTCGAGTGGTTGCCGACCAAAATAAGAAACTGAATGTTGTCGAGCCTTGAATGTTGAAGTGCCCGTAGAATAGTTACTAGATGAAAAATGAGTGTTGTGTGTATGGTGTTCTTCAGTATAATTGTATCAGTATTAATATGTCTATAAAACAAATGAATGGACGGATGGACATGCGGACGAACAAACGAAAAATAAACAAATTTATAAATAATATGTAATGTGTAAAATATTTTTAGAAAAAACTGGCTGACATGAACATATATGGTATAGAACAAGACCATTAAAAAGCATCTATGCAAAGCATTTAATGACCATCACTAAGAAGGCACAATATAAATGCTCAACTTGCTAATATATTTTTTATTGTTATCTCTGCCGAAGAAATTGGAAAATGGTTACTAAATCCAGCTGATACCCCCATGGGACAGGATAACAAGGTAAGTGTGTATGCTCAAAGATTTATTTGTTTTAAATTTAAGCAAAGTTGCAAAATAACTTGTAACTTTACTTAACCTGACTACAAATTTGAAAAACTCTGAATCACAGTGAATTCTTATCAGAGTGTGAAATGGATACTTACCGTGAATTTGGAAACATCTTCAAAATGCAAGAAAATCCAGCTTTGACTTGGTCCACAATCTCAGGTAGGGATACTAATCAAACAAATAAAAATTAAAAAAAATCCTTGAGTTGTGACCTTGAGTATTTCGCAAAGTTTTACCAGAGCTTATAGTAACACCTGGTAAAACTAAGCATGAATGAGCAAAAATAATACAAGTGCAAACAATGAAAAGCAGGCGCGGATCGAGGGGGGGGGGGAGGAGCGCAGAGGGGCACGCGCCCTCTATTATCGTCAAAACGTAGTTGCCCCCTATTTTAGGTGCGCCGGGTCCAAAATTTCAAAGAAAAACCTAAAATACGGTCAAACAGGGTACACCAAAACGGGGAAGTAACCTTTTTTTTTTGCTCGCCAGGAAAAAAGTGGAAACCTAGCCCACCTGGACTGGAAAAGTGCGCCCCCCTTTCGCCGGATCCTGGATCCGCGCTTGAAAAGAGCTGAGTTCACACTCGGAGTTTATCGTGATATTCATTATCATGATGTTCTATATGAACCTGCCATGAAGCTATTATCATGATCTTTAACATGTTAATTTTTGCTAACGTTTTCTTCTAGAGCATGATAATTATCAGGATTTTGGGAAGTTTATCGTGATAAATTAATTTATAAAATGAATTTAACCAATCAAGGACAGTATATTAAGTATGTTGTTTACAATCCACCCAGACACTGCTGTTCATTATTTAGCCTCAACTTCCATCAATTAAGCAAATCAAAATTATAGCCAAGACAGCTAATTAGCATATTGTTATCATGATCTTGTATTTTATGTGAACACTTATTAATTAACATGCTAAAGGAAGTCACATTAGATAAGCACTTTAAAATTCTGTTTGAACATGCCTAAGGATTAACCTTTGGAATGTTACCAGTTGTCTTACTAAAAACTAATTAACAACTCCCTGCTAAAACATTATCTTTTTGAATATCCATTGCTATTACGGCTTAAAATCTATCTGAAAATATCCTAAATGTTACCTTTTGGAGCTACATCATATCCCAAAGCAACAAATACTGCCCCATGTTTTACAAAATGTTCAGCAATTGCAATATATACTTCTGGGCTATAAAAAAAATACAAATGAAATAGTTATGGTATACAATAAAAAATATTTACATTAAAAGATCCATTGGTCAATTTCAGATAGGAAAATATAATGCATACTCCAATTACTGAAATACAAGTCATATCATATAGCAATTCTCAAAATGTGGCAGAGCCAAACCACCAAATGAGACTTAAGTCGCAAATGCTAGTTTTTCCACAAGGCAGAAATTTTAAAATGGTCTTTTTTAAAATTTTTATTTTATTTTAAAAATAAAGTTCATACATTAAATTTTAATACTACCTTAACAATTTCCAGATATGATCAAAAAATGTTTTAAAAGAATGCAATTTAGAATGACCTTGTATACAATTTTCAAATGCAGTTTTCTCAAAAGTTACATTTTAAATTTTCGATCTTTGATTTTCCATAACTTCGCCAGGAAACATAGTATGAAACTGATATTTTTTCCATATTAAAGACAATATTGTGTAGTTTCATAATCCATAAAAAACTCAATTTTCAATTTTCCGACTTATGTCTCAATTTGGCTTGCCTCTGCCACAAATGATGGTGTGTATTTCAGTGCTTGGAGTATGCATTATATTCAAAGATTTACTTCTTTTAAATTTAAGCAAATTTGCAAAATAACTTGTAACTTTACTTTCCAGTCGTAGGGCGTCTCTCCGACGCCATAGAAAACCCTATGTTTCAGCGTAGGGCATCTCTCCGATGCTATGAATAATAATGCTTAAAAATCGTTTTAGAGGTATGCTGCCCTCAATTAAAACTTCTGTATCGTTCAATATTCCCCATTGGTCAAATAGTTTTCAAAATGGCTGCGCCCAGTTTCGAAGGTCGTTTTTGTGTGGCAGATGGTGTTTTGCAAAACACATAACATGTCAGACATTACTTTTTAGCTGGGTTTTGGCCCTACCCCCAAATATCTACATAACTATAGGCATCTATGAGCATTCCTGTATTCTCTGTAATACCAAAGAATAAAGTAGGCCACAAGTACAAGAGAATCAAAATTATATTATGACTATTGTTCAATAAACAAAATTTGTACTGGTATACTCGGGTGGGGGGAACACTGCTTTCTTATGATTGGCACATTGAAAACAAAAACAGTGAGATAAAGGAAGCAAACCTCATAAGTCATGGGATTCATTTTAATGATTTTGCTTTTTTTGCAGTGAACCTTGACACAAGATCGTTAAATGGAAGATCGTTAAAATGATGGTTCATTGACTTCATGCTACCATGTCAAATTAAAAAGTAAATAAAACTTATCGAGTTTAATATATACAAGTCCTAAAATATACATACTAGTAGGCTTTCAATATACCACTTGTAGTTATTGTATTCCCTTTTTCTGCACTCAGGAGTATTAGGTGGTACTTTGGGAATATATTTGTCATGCAATGATTACACCTTTTAATGATAATGACAGTGCTATATAGTAGAGTAGATACAGATCATATAGGAGTGTAACTGCAAAAATTGCAACAGATTTTTAAGCCGATACTGGTAGTTTTGGGTTTACTTTATATCAGGAAATCTTTCCACCAAAGGAAAGTGGTTTTTTTTCAAGGTGTTGGCCAAAATGGCTGCCATATCTTATTTATACTCAAAATTGACTGGCAGAGGATTGAGATCAGAATTTCCATTATATTTATTATTAATATTATTTTTTGTTTTTAAATATGACTAACCATCCCATTTTCCAGTAACCACCATGGATATATACAAGCACAGGGACATCTGAAATAAATTAAAGATAAATTATAATTAATAAAGTTGAAGAAAGAACAGATAATAATCAATCAATCAAATTTTATTTCAGATATATGTATATAAGAACTTACGTATGTTCAGATTCACAGCTTAAGTGGAGCTTAGCGTAAGCAAGGTATAAGCTAATCTGCAGCGTAAAGACCAAGGTGTTCGGACACAAGGCGTAACGCATGTCATAGGCAATTTTAAAATTGCCACCAGTGGGTTTTTCTATGACCAGTGACCTGTAATTGATTGGCCAATGCAGATAGATTGCAAATTGTGATTGGACAACCTATAATACAAGGAAAAAAACCATCCATTCAGGTGTTAAAGGCATAGCTCTGTAGCTTACGCCGCTCTGGATTAGTGATTTATGGTAAATCTGGCTATTTCAGACACAAATAATCGTACGCCATGTACGTTATGCTCCGCTTAATCGTTGAGTCTGAACATACCCAACCCTTTCTTTTTACTTATCATTTACAGTAATAAAAAAGCATATACCAAACAAATTTAAATTTAATAATGAAAAAAGTAACAAAAGAGGATGATTTGTTTAGAGTTTACTTCACATCCAAACAGCAAGTTTTCTTGCCACTTATAGGATGAGACCTATAGATATGGAAGACAAGTATATACATATACCTGCCAACTCTCACACATTATTTTAAATGTCTCACAAATAAATAATTTTTGACATGCATTAGAAGAATTCGCACACATTGATAGTCATTCAAATCTTATGCATTAGACAATATAGAGCAGAACAAGTGAAAATGGCTCCCAAAACAGTTGTAATTTAGATAGAAACAGGCCAAAAATGGGAAGATGACATTCTATTTATTTTTGCTTGTTAGATCTTAATCAGAGAAAATGTGGCCCAGCATCGGGTTTGGTTTATTTCGTGCATTGGCAGCAAAAAAAAGTTGGCAAGCAGGTTGACCACCAAGCTACCAGTGTCACTCATAAGACAAAAAACGAACGAATGAATGTGAGCTCGATCCAAAGCATTTCAAGTGAATATAACAGGAAAAACAATAGTTTGAACACTAAAATGGGTACAAAAAAAATCTGGATTTCCTCAAAAGTGATGTGTGTGGGGGTGATAAACTAAAAATTTTTTATGGGGCCTAATATTGAAATATAAGTACAGTACCATAGTACTCATAATTGATTAAAACTAATTTGCTCAAAATTCTGAATTCAAACCTATTTTGGAGATTATCTTAATTTCATCTCACCTAAGATGAGAATCATTTTGTGGCGAGACCTAACATAAGGAAACAAAGATCACGTAAAACTGAACAAAAGAAGAATGAGAATAAAATGAGTGCAACAATCATAAAAAAAAGAATGAACACTTATTGCTATTCATACATGATATTGCATGTTTTTATTTATATTCTGTAAAATAAAAAATATTAATTTTTTCCTTACCATCCTGCTTATTCTGCTGAAATACTATTTCTAATTTCTGAGCTTTTGAAGGACCGTAGAATTCATGGTTAATGGTAAACTGTTCATATGCTGTCTTGGAAGCTATGAATAAAAAAAAATACATTGAAAGCTAGTAAAAAATTACAATAAACTTTATCATTGAAACTAGACTGGGAACTCCTTATTGTGGTAATACAGTATATTATTTTTGTGTTGATTGAGAGGAGGCAAAGTAAGTTTTTGGTCGGGTTGTCCCCTTGGATCCACACCTACTCCAATTATTTTTAATAAGCAATCACAGAATCCTACTATAGTACTATCCTACTTCGGTGTGATAGGCCTAGACCAAGGATAACCCATTAAGTTCAAAGACTTCTTTCCAATGGATCCTTCTGGTGGTGACTGGGCAGTACACAGGGAGACAAACCCCTACTCTTTCAGTGGGATCCTTCTGGTGGTGACTGGGCAGTACACAGAGAGACAAACCCCTACTCTTTTCCTTCGGGTGGTGACTGGGCAGTACACAGAGAGACAAACCCCTACTCTTTTCCGAAAAGTCTACTGCATTTATTAACCTGCACATGAGAAATGTTGTACACAAGACCAACGGCTTAAGGTCTCATTCAAAAGACTGTGAACTATAAACTTATTTATTTTGACACCCCAACCAAACCCAAAGAGAGTGACGTGGTGTTGGGTAGAATCTGAAACCAGCGAGTCTCCATGCTTCATGGTGATTAGCACCAGTTAAGCAACTGCGATGCTATTTTCAAACCTAAATTCCATTCTCAAATGCCACTCTCTGTAAAAACTCATTTCTATTTAAATTTTGCTAACATACCTGCCCACCCTACCGATTTAGGCGGTAGGCTACCGCTTTTTCAACCTTCCTACTGCCTACCACTTTTGCAATGTATTCCTACCGCTTTTGAAAAAAAAATCACCGAAAATCAAAATAGGTACAGATGGGCAAAATAATGAGTGAACGGGGACTTAAAAACCTCTCAGACAAGACAAACAGGCGAAAAAACCTTTCTTCTTTTTTAAAATTTTTCTTTTTTGCTTGTCAGCGTAAAAATCGAGGAAATGTGGACCCATTCAGCGCAGCCAGGAAACAATCCGACAGACTGCCGTTTTCAACATTCAAAATGTTGGCAGGTATGTGTTAAAGGACACGGTAACTTATTTGTGCATACATATAAAATAACATTATGAAACTACAAACAAAACAAACTAAAGCTAAACAACAATCAAATTTTCAAGTTAAAATTTGGCATGCTTGTATTTATTTTACCTTCATTGAGTACTTTAAAATGGTGGCCAATAACCTCATTTGCTGGCATTCGTTTGCATGTAATCTTTGTATCATATGCTTTATTTATGTCCTGCAAAAAATTGTATGATAGTAAGAAAATCTGGAAATTTACCTTAAAATTTTAACATTAGGTCTACATTTTATTTCTGGTCACTGATCATTTTTTGAATGATGGAAAATATCTAAAACACAGGCCTACTACTACACCTGCCAACTCTCACGCATAGTGTGCGAGTCTCACGCATTGGAACCTATTTTGGACGTCTCGCACAGAAAAAAATTATCTCAATTTTTTTGGAACCACCACTGCATCTGCCCCTGATATTAATCACTTGTGGTAAAACCAACCACAATCAACACCTACTGTACAGTATCATGGACAGATGAAAGAACGCCAGTACAAACCAGCCTACTTCCTTCATGACATGATCCAACCAAGCCAGGCACTCGCTGCGTCGTGCAACGGTCGTACGACAGTCACACAACTAAACCGTCTCTCCCTGTATGTGTGGTTTTCAGACGCGATGACAGTCTTCATCTCATCGGCCGACAATTTTTTTTTAATGATTTCCCTGTTGAATCTCTAAAAAACCATCAGCCGACGAGTAGACTCACCATATCTGGAAACCACACATACAGGGACCGACGCTTTTAGTCGTGCGACCGTCAGATGACGCAGTGATTGCCCGGCTTAAGAGATGAGTCAGTGAATGTTATATTTGCACCTTGAGACAATACAATAACATAACAATACAATAACATAACAATACCATAACATAACAATACCATAACATAACAATACCATAACATAACAATACCATAACATAACAATACCATAACATAACAAT
>JAOTQE010048112.1:0-12018 GCA_025631205.1 Nesometra sesokonis
TCATAACCACTTGCTCGATTTTAATGAAATAAAGTTTTTTATGTTTGTAATAATTAATAGTAATTTGTGGTATTTTTTATTTTTTACTATCTTTAATTTGAAATTTCATTGTAACATGCCTACCTTTGAGCTTTCCGATCTGTTAATACTAAAAAGTAAAGGAGTGCAAACAATCTATGAAAAGCAAAATTGTATCATAATTGTTTGTGGTAAAGTGTAATTTTTACTGGTAAATTTGATAGAAAACCATACAGTACACGAGAGAACACTGGAGAGGGCCTATTCTGTCAAATTTGAATACACAAAGGATAATTTTTGTTTTAAGTCGACCTTTTTCGAGATGTAAAAACTAGAGGACATGATCAGAGTCCGTTTAAGCCAAAATTCGAGAAAGAACTAGCCATACGACAGTTTCATTTTTCATTCAGAACAATCAATGCTTGGAGGAATAACTTACCACAAAACAGCACATCGATTAATGCTTTTAAAAGCCTAAGTTTATTGGATAATAAGGAGCAGATACAGTAATATATGGGGTCTAAAAAGCAAATGCCTAAAATCGCACATCTAATCTAATCTAAAATCTCCAGGATTTCTTGTTTTTCAACTTGGGAGCTGTTTCCGTCGCACTTGTCAACAAGGGCCTAGGCCCTATCAACTATCTCTTTTAGCTCACAACAGTTTGTGGAAACATATTGAAGAAGGCACTTCCAAAGTATCGATTCTTAAATGGTCCATAATTATTAGAAATATAGTAAAGTAGCTAGGTCAAAGAGGCGAGAACACCACTGCCCAAGGCCTAGGCTTGAGCACTAGGCCTAGGCCTACAGTTGTAGGTAGTCTAGGCCGGGGAGGTAGTTAGCCATGGCGCAAGGAGGTAACGAAAGAAGGGGGACCGTCATCTCAGATATTGACCATGACATGCTGAATCAGACATCGTGACTTAAAACGGCAATCAATGTATCATTTGGCATCTTCAGTACTTACCAAAATTTGTCACAAAATGCAAATTGAGTGTTGATATTTCTCGATATGATCAACATCTTCATCACTGAGCAGCAACAAAAATAAAGAGCCGGTATTTTTATGCATCATCGATTCGGAGGTGGTTCGGCCAAGTTACCGCACGGTCGGGTCAACATCGTTACCCGACCACCAACGATTCCATAAAAGTCATCTATTCGGGAATTGACAAGAGGCGGCGCTATGTACGTTTTAACAATCGTCAGGGAATGTAGAATTATTAGGTATTTTTGAATTTCAATTTAATTTACGTATAAAAACAATAGAAAACATAGTACAAAGAAAAAAAAATATTGTAAAACAAAATAAATTGAGTGCCACAAATCTCGAAAGAGTAAAGTTTTAATACAGTACGCATTATAACACAAAATAATAAAGTGCCGTACGCAACATTACAAAAATCAGAAAAAAAATATGGTAGTTGGGTAATGTAACAGTAATAATCGGCTTTTCTATCAATTCCACTATTTAAAAAAATCCTATAGTTTAAACAAAAAATATAAAGAACAAGAAAAATGTAAACAAATATGAGCGGTAAATCTTCACAATTTGGATAGTTACAATGGTGGCACCAGCGGGTGGGGGTGGTATGGGGCCCATTTTTGTTGGGAAAAAGCATAAAAAATATGATTGACCCTAAAAATAGAAAGTGAACACATACAAATGAGGCAAAACATGGTACAAGGACATGCAAAATGGGGAGATAACGTTTTTTTTTGCTTGTGGAAACCAACGGTAACCACGCACACCCGTACCTTTGGAAATGGCGCCCTCCGCCTTTCGCTCGATTCTGGTTCTGCCTCTGGGGTTGGCACCATTCCCCCTCCTCGGTCGGGGAAATCCAGGCGCCACCACTGGATTTTGTTATTTACTAATTAATTAGGCTAGGCCTAATAGTAGGTCTATGTTTACAAACTTATATAGGCTAAATTGGAGTTCTAAAATTTTAAATATTATTAATATACAGTATTGTTAAAGTTTTAAGAAAAATGCTTTGGGCGCTTAGGCAAGAGTAAATTTGATTTTCTGAACGAATCAGAGGCACCCGTGAATTTATTTGAACTAATACGGTATGTTGGTAGGTCCTATGTTACTGTTGCGGTGATATGGGAATTTGATGATTAAAACAATGCTTTACTTACATCACAATAATATGGAAATATATATAATATTATTAATACTCCAAGCAATGAGAGATATGCCATTGTGTCAGGATTCAATATTTCAAAATAAATTAGTCATCATCAGAAATTATGATTCCTGATGATGACTTACTTTATGTCGAAATATTGAATTCTGCTACGATGGCGTGTATCGCATTGCTATGCATTATACTTTTATACTATGATATCGTAGTTAAAACAAAGTTTTCTTATGCTGATTTCTCATAGTGTTCCGTCAATTCACAGTATCTATCAATATGACGTACCCCCTCTATCGATATGCTCTGAAAAAAAAAAATTTCCACACCAAAGTTTTTTGTTTTTTCTCCGATGAGAATTTCTAGAAGCACAGGGGGCGGAGGTGGCTAAAACAGTGACGGATACAGACAATTTTGAAGGAGATGATCCAGAAAACCTATCGGCCGGGGTGGGTGTGACAAGCACAAAAAAGAAGAAGTTTCACCTATTTTGCCTGTATTCCGCCATGACAGCTGCCTGAGAAAGATAAAGTCTTAAGATAACTTTACTGCAATACGTCAATAAAATATTGCATAAATTGAAGTTTAACAATGTTTACAGTAATAGCTCAAAGACAAAAACCACGTAGAAAAACCATTTAAAGAAAAAAAACCTAATACCCGCATTACAATTTAACATAAAAATCAAATTTAATTTGTCCGACTGTGCAGGGAATACCTACCGAACAACCCCGCGTTAATATTTGTATTGCATTTGGGTAAATTCGATGGTAAAAAATTTTTTTTTTCAAAGATGAACGTGGTGAAGAGGGTTAGGGCCCTCCTAAATCCGCCCATTACAACCTGCTTTAGCAGGGGTTGTTACTATTGTAGGCCCTATACTGTTAGAATACCGTATTAGACCTACTAAACCTTATGCAGTCAATACATGACAGACAGAAAAACAGATCGAAATAGTATACTATTCCGCCTAATCCGACTGAGGCAAAATCTCGAAAATCAGAGCCGTCTTTAAAAAAAGGGCAAATTTTCCCCAATCACCATTTTTGAGAGGTAATATCCCAAAATTGTAGGATATCAGAATTTAACAAATATTGTAAGAAATACACAGAGTTATTCCCCTATTAAACATTAATATTTATATCGAAATAAAAGTTAAACTTATTACAAATATATTAAACTTGTGCCTACTAACTAAAAACTAAAAAAAAAATCTAGACTGACCCAATATTTAAAAAAAAATGTGCCTTTAAAAAAAACCTGTGTTAGTAGGGTAACCCCAGGTCTCCAGGATAGGTCTGGAATGTATTTTGCATCATCTCCCGGACTCCAGCAAATACACAATTGAAATTTTTCAAGATCTCCAGTTTGTTAAATTAGCAAATGAGAAGTATTTTACATTTATTTACACACTAAATGGTAATTTGAAGGTTCGTTTGTCAATAATAGTACCAATATTGTAATAGTAAACACATTTCCATTCGTAATAATCAAAGCATTGTTGTTTATACAAGTTTACCTTTTGACGGCCATATAGTACCTACCCCCAAACAGTTACGAATGCTGGCCGACAAAATATCCAGAATTTCTGGTTTTCCAACTTGAAGCTAAGCATACAGTGCCGTAGCCAGCATGAGGCAGACGAGGCGGTCGCTTCGTCTTGAAATTTTCAAAATTTGGCTTTTTAAGGGAGACTCATCCTCTGACCTCAACAGAGGGTTCCATTCCCTCCTACGTGACCCCCAGACTTCACCTCGTCTGTTTTTTTTAACTCTGGCTACGACCCTGGCATAAATATGTGTTGCCTTATAAATCACATATGTACCTTTATCGAAAAAATTAAAAATATTAATAAAAGGTAAAAAGAAACTAATTAGACCTAGCTAACTATTATAACTACTGTCACTTTTGTCAATGTTTGGAATAATCCATTTCAAATTGTATTTTAAAGAATGAGTAATGCTATCAGTTAACACATTTTTAGCATTGATAAAACTTTGAATATTATATATAATTTTAGTTTGGATTTGATAATATTAATGTATAAAAATAAAACATTAAGTAAATTTAAATAATTATTTTGTTGTGTAAAAATGGACCAGTCCACAGTTCTTGCAGTCATGATGGTCCGTCGCGTACCATGACGTCACGACCTTAGTCTAGACATCCCGTAGTTCATCTTCGTTCCGTGTCCGCTTGCTAACCCCTCAGCGGTGAGCGGAAGAAACTTGACTTTCTTTAGGTAAGTTCATCTTTTGCATACTTAAATTATTATTTAAATTAAGATGTATCTGCTTGTGCTGTTGAAGTTCGTGCTTATGTTTTGGATTCCTAAGTAATTTAGGCGTCCTAGAGTACCCTCGGTGCTCCCCTCGTCGTGTCCTTGAACACCGTCCAGGGCGTTCTTCTCTCGCGCTGTGACATGGCTGTTTGGATACATGACCACGCGGCCATTGCTTTGCGATTGTTTATAGTGTTTTGCTAGGCTGCAGTCGCATGTAGCGAATGTTTACATGGCTAAACGTAGATCGAACGGTAGTGGAAGTGTGTAGTACTTTCGCTTTTCATACAGAAGCTGTCGTCGGGCATGCTAGTTATGCAGATTAGAATATGCTAGCCTCATCCTCCTCCTGGCTGGGCTAGGCTAGCCATTTTTTTTCTGTTTGTTGTCAATAAACCGGCCGAAAACGATCTAGGCCTAGGCCTGTTGTCATTGAGTTGTTTGTGTGGGTGTGTGAAGTGTGTACCCCCTAGTAGACTAGCCTAACTTTCAAACGCAAGGCTACCTCTAGGAATAAAGTTATAGAAAGTCCTTTCTAACCCTACTTGCGTGCATGGCCTTTATTCCAACAACAATACCCTTTTTTTCTAGACTAACAACTCAGAAAGATTGTAAAGCAAAACATTTTATAACAATGAGCCCTGCTAATGTTCGAGCCCATCTAGGAAGATCGGCCCATTTTTTTAGTGGATGATCGAGTTGGCCTCTGATCATCTATTAAATGGGCCTGATAACCTGTGTGTCCGATACCCAAAATTTCACCCTTCTGGTAGCATTTTATTATTTTATTTGTAAAGTCTGCGGGAATCAAGTAAGTAAGTAAATCACTTATTGAACTGAGAATAATTCCTCAACTCGTGATGAGATTGGTTATACATATAAGATAACACATGGGTTCATGTGTGTTGTTGTATGGGGCCTTTGTTAAAAATGGAACTTTATAATCTAAACATCCACATGGGCCTGGCCTTGAAAGAGATCAGTGCTTTGGTATAGTTGTTTCAACCTTGAAAGAGATCAGTGATTTGGTAGGTAGTTTTTTCGACCTTGGTAGAGCATTAAGTCATAGCATTAATTTTATCCACAAGTTTGCTTTGTCTTTACAGGGCTCCAGCAGTAGCCCTAGAGGAGTTACAAACAATTAGGGGTAACCTAATTAGATTCCTTGCGTTGAATATGGGTTGCTTGCAGGTGACGGGGATGGCTATTATGTTGAACGACAATGAAAATTGTCATTGAATGACAATGAAAATTGTCATTACTAACGCACTGTCATAGTTGCTACTGTACCACTCACTACCACACACAACTACTTGCAATGAATTATTATCACTTTTAAGCAAATTTTAATAAATTCCACATAGTTGTAATGCTGGTGAGAGAATATTTGTCTAGATGGATGGTGCCTTTTTTAGGTCCATGCAAAGTGGGCATTAGAACCTCACTTATGTTTTTGTTGTTGTTTATGTTGCGACCATAACTTTAAAAGCATCCAACGTCGTCGGTTTTGAACGGGCATGCATATAATTTTGTACACATAAATTAGACAAAATTTTTAACAAACGTTCATCGCACTTTTTTGAGTTACACACCAGGGTGTCATCTAGACCGACAAAACCACACTTGCGCTTCACCAGGTTAGTAAAAAACTAAAAACTTTAAAATGGAACATGGTTATTACACACATTACTGGTGCGGTCAGTTAAGGTATCGTTTAACAAGACCGTTCTAGTTACGACAGAGTTTGTAAGTTCGATTTCTGTTAAGGACGACAATACAATTATTTTTTTCAATTTATGATCTGTCCATTCTTTTCCAATTTTAGGATAATTTTAGTGTGTACGAATGAATAGTATAAAAATTTAAAAATGGTTTTTAATTTGTTCTACCAAACTGCATTGAAATTTTCAGACAAAAACATATCTGAGAATTTCATTGTGGCGTATCCCACTGGTACAGTAATTAATGGAAGAATGCTTTTACACCTCAAAATCTTAGTGAAAGCATGGATCTGGTGAGCGGGTGCTCT
This sequence comes from Nesometra sesokonis, assembly GCA_025631205.1. Lineage (NCBI taxonomy): Eukaryota > Metazoa > Echinodermata > Crinoidea > Comatulida > Antedonidae > Nesometra > Nesometra sesokonis. Next base: position 6,475 of record JAOTQE010048112.1, read on the forward strand.
TGTTTATCCTGTTTATGGTATACAGTTGATCCTCCCTGTGCGGACACCTCCCGTAAGTGGACACCTCCTATAACGGACACTAATTGAAAGACTTTTCTTATCTGATCAGTGCATTTAGTACCTCTCATAAGCGGACACCTCCCGTAAGCGGATGCGGACACTTTTTGTCTTAAAATTTAGATTTTTTGTATGTTAATTTGCATCCCATAAGCGGACACCCAGGAAAATTTAGTGATTTTTCTGTACAACGAATACAAATTTCTGTACAAAGTCATCCTTACTCTGTAATGGCTGAGAATCATATTACTGAACCGATCTTAAAAATAATAAACAATATTTAATAAAATATAAAATGCGGTATATACACATTGAGAGGCTATTTGTGTTGAGAAGGCCGTGAAATGTAAGACATAAGGACGTATACATAATTTTACAACTTTGGCCCTCTATGGGGAGAATTTCTCGTAAGCGGACACCTCCCGTAAGCGGACACTTTTCCCGGACCCGAGGGTGTCCGCTTACTGTAGTATGATTTTTGTTATTCATCTAGAAAAATGAGATCACCCACCTATGTGACAAATCACATTGCATTCAGTAGACCACTGTTTTTCAAATTTTTATAGCACATGAACATGTGCAAAAAATTGGTAAAATGATGCGTAAAAACTAACACCGTTCAAAATGACCCTGTCATTGGTTTAGGAGCCTTTCCTGATGGTCAATTTCTTCCTAGCCACATTGGCTAAAGGTTGTAGATTTTTTTTAAAGCCAAAGATTATTTAGCCAAATTTTAAAAAGACAGAGAAAATGTATGCAAAATGGACAGTTGTTTGGGATTTTCATTTAGCCAGTTTGGCGAAAATAGGTGATTTTTATTTTAACCTATGAAAATTTCTGTAGATTTGTGTCTTGGTGAATGGTTAGCATACAGAAGCCATGCTTTATTGTGTGATTTTACATATCTTTGAATTCTTTACAATAAAACAACAATTTAATTAAAATGGACAAATTGGACACTTGGGCTTACTCTCTCCTCAATTAGAATCTTCCTTTCACAACTACGATTTAAGGATTTTTGCAGAAAATGAAACCAAAATTTCCAGGAAGTTGTGGCAGAAAACTGACTGCTAAAAATAATTTTTTTATGATAACATTGTACAGTTGAAAAGTAAATGGGGTAAGGGAAGATGGTCAACCAAGATTAAAATAGTCGCTGTAGAGTTGTGGCCCAGTAGCACGTGTGACGTATGGCATTTAGCTGGGCCAGCTAAACTGATGGTAGTCACTATACTCTGCGCTGAACCGTGGAGTCACTGCCGGACTTGTGGGAGGCCGTGGGGTAGTTCAAATGTAGGGGCCCTTTTCAGCCAATCGACACATCATTTGGTCAATATGTGAACCATCAAATGGGGTACATTTACCAGGTGGTTTACAGATAAATTGTCCGCAAGTCATTGAGATTTTCCGGGAGGGGATAATGCGGCCTGTTAAGACACTTGTCATAACGACTTGGGCACTAGTGGCAGTCCTATAATAGTTCAATTATACCCTCGAAACGAACATTAGGATTTTGGAATAATTGGATCCAAAGTTGGTTAAACCTAACTATGCTGATCAACAACGAAAAACCTGAAGAGGTGGACAACACATGTGCAGAAAGATGAAGACATTTGTGGGGCCCCCGAAATGTTGGGGGGCTGTGGGTAAGAGGACCACCTAACCCAACCTAAATACCAGGTGGCATGGAGTCTTGCTGGGCTTGGTTCTAATACATGTTGCCATTCTCCATGAATTGAAATATAAGTTGGAAGCATGCATGTTAAGACCAGAATTGCCCATGATGGGTCGAATGTCACGGTTATGGGAACGGGGTCCAAGGTTAAGATTACAGGACAGGTAATTTGACTAGTCCGTCAGAAAAGATATAAATCCAGCCATTATAACCTACAAGCATCTTCAATTTGTGAAAGTGTGTAAACTTTACTTACAATCTTATTTTGCTTAAAGTTTATGTGTCAAGTCAAATAATTTTGTTGAATTTACTTTTATGCCACATTGACGATTTTTATTAATTACTGTACAGTAACAATAATTAGCCAAGTGGGTAAAACATTGGCTTGTAACCTGCAGTTAAATTCAAATGCAAATTTATCATCTTGGTCTGAAAACAGATTTAATTCTCCTTTAGGATGACTATATAAAAGAAACATTGTTTTGAAACAATAAAACACAATTCTAACTTTTCCGACCATCACCAAAAACATGCCATAACAGGCTGATCTAGGGCTACAAAGCAGTGGCGGCAAAGGGGGAGGGCTAGGGGGACTACAGCCTGCTGTGGGCTGGATATTGTCGTAGTGGGGTAATTGTCTAGGGGGTAGTTGTCCTAAGGGGTAGTTGTCCTAGAAGGGGAATTAGTCTGGGAGATAGTTGTCCAGGGGGTGGTTGTCCTAGGGGGATAGTTGTCCAAGGGGGTGGTTGTCCTAGGGGATAGTTGTCCTAGGGGGGTAGTTGTTCAGGGGTAGTTTTCGGGGTAATTGTCCGGGGGTGATTTTCTGGAGGGTAGTTGTCCTAGTTCCCTACCAACGGCACTTCCTAAGTATGTGTAACCTGGATTCTCATAATGATCTTGATTTTGAAAGCATGACATAGATCTCATCCTGTAAATGACAGAAGACTCACTGCTGGATGTGACACACAATTTGAATATATTTTGCCACTGATCCTTAATATCAGTGGCAAATTGATGTTATGTATTCTATTTTATTGTATTGTTTTATCATTTTTTGAAGTGGGCCCCAGTATATCAGCATTGAATCCACTCCAATCCACTCTAAATATTGTTGAAATAAAAAAACAAAATATCATCACATCTGTCATACTGATGTTACTTAATATTGTTACATAGTTATTTTGACTTTTTAAAATCTAACTAGAAGCCCTCAGAGAGCGCAACCGTCTACCAAGTACCCGAAATTCTCGCGAATGTAGCTATAACCATTTAAAATATCGGTATAAACTGTTCCTTTTTTTTGTTGATTTTTGCAAGTTTACTACAAAGCTATAGTACAACGTCAATTCTGTAGGGTTAACGATTCTAAGAACAGTATGTAGAAAATAACAACAAAAATTGACCGCAATCTGCCCCACTATGGATCGTACACTGGACAGCATAATGTTTTCTGGAGGCCCACAAGTGCATGCGACCACAGATCTTCACCAGAATTTAATCAATTGTTTATTGGGATCATTTCCAAACTTGAAAATCAGAATCTGTCAGTAACTTTTTAAGTTATGCTACAACCAGGCAAGCACACACACATAAGCAACACCCACCAACACGAATGAAAACAACATCTCGCCAACGGCGGAGGTAAAAAAGAAAACAAACTAATAAAGATTGAAAACTTCGGTTTACATTTCAACTCTTCATATGTAACCTGGATTTTATTTTTCATTTATTCCATTGTCCTAGTTTGCATGCAATCCTGCAGACTGAATAGAATTAATTTTGTAATTTGATGCTTTAGGCACGATTCTAACGATATTTGTAACAAAAAAAGAATAAAAAAACCTTCATTACAGATTGCTCAGAGGCAAGTGAAGTCGTAGAACTTGTAAATAAAATTTCAATCATCAGGTTTCTGTAAATCAAGAGATATCGTAATGTTTGCCAATTTCTTACATTACATTCAGGTTTTCTATTCAAATTTATTCATCTTTTTTATCATTGTTGTATAAGTTACAAAGTGTACAGTGCTGTCTATACATTCTCTGTATAATTTATTTTCCCCCTTCTGCTCCGCTAATAATAAATGCTTCAAATTAACATCTAAATGGAACGGCTGTCTACCATAATTATAAAGATTTGACTGCAAACAATTGATTAATGTTCATGTTTTTGAAACGTAGTTTTTGACTAAAAACCACTGTTTTTTAAACTTGTCAAAATATCAAAGGTTATCCAATGATCATAATAAATGTTTATCGGAATTTAGAATCGTATGACATTTGTTAAAATATCAGTGATGTAGCTATTGTGTACCTACGTAACCTGAGGCAACCTCATTGGGGTGCATTGAAAGTTTAAGTGTTTTAATGACCTATGGCCTGGGTACCCTAGACCATAGTGTGAATGTATAAATGTCGTGTGTCGTTGCCTTTAGAGGCTATTGTAGAACATCAAAGATCATAAAAGTGTCGTGTTTCTGGTTAAAGTTCTCTCAGATATTATGGTGCTGTGTAAAAGAAGTTGGCGTAATGTTTGCATTTCAGACTTCCAATCACAAAGTCGTAAGTTCGAGGCGCACTCTGGTCAGCTGTTTGTGTTTCTAGACAAAGACACTTTATCCATGTTTCCTCTCTCCCCAGGAGTATAAATGGGTACCTGGGAGATACAAATGCCATATGTGCCGATTACGGCTGGAAGACTATGGAATGGATTGTGTTTCATAGGTGTTTATTCCAGTGACCAGGAGTAAAAAATGTGAAGCAATTAGAGGTTTTGGCAATAAGTGCAGGTGCAGATTTAGCCCCCCCCCCCACCTCTTTTATCAGCAAAACGTAATTGAGACCCCTTATATTAGGAGTACCAGCTCAAAAATTAACCCTAAAAGCAAATATAGACATACATTTTGGCCAAAACAGGATACCACAACATGCAAAAATGGGGAAATGATTTTTCCTTTTTTTTTATTTGCTTGTCAAAATCAAACTGGCAACCACGCCCACCCCGACATGGAAAAGTGGACCCCCACTTCGCCAGATCCAGGATCCGCCCCTGAAGTGCTATCTTTCACGTTTTTATTATTATTATTAATAATGATAGTACTATAATGTTATATTTTATATTATTAATGATAAAATATTAAAGCAAAAGAAACAGATATTATTGTTTAATATACGTCAAGCGTAAATATCTGGACCGAATCATAATAATTACAGTATTGCATGCTTGTTGAATTGTGTCCTCACAAGCACGGTTTACTTTACGCGATCTCGTCTATTTGTGTCGGTAATCAAGAGGTGTGAATGAAACTGCTAATATTCTTACCATACTGTTATGCAACAATAAACATCATTACCTATGAGAAAAAAGTATATTTAGACCTTAAATTACTCTTTGTTTAAAAAAAAATTTTAATATATTTTTCTCTACCTCTTATCATACTAAAGCCGCAGTCACACTGGATTTAAAAAGATATTTTATCAAGACAATTGGTAACATTTAAAATGGTTAAATTTTAATATTGTTCACACTTGGATTATTTAGCACGGTTAGTTTTACCTTATACTTCTATAGTAGTCTCAGTTTTCACCACAAGCTATAGTAAGAAAGTGTAATGCATACTCCAAGCAATGAGATACATGCCATCGTGACAGGATTCAATATTTTGACATAAATTATGTCATCATCAGATACTCCAAGCAATGAGGTACACGCCATCGTGACAGGATTCAATATTTCGACATAAATTATGTCATCATCAGATACTCCAAGCAATGAGGTACACGCCATCGTGACAGGATTCAATATTTCGACAT
>JAOTQE010048223.1:0-21157 GCA_025631205.1 Nesometra sesokonis
CAACTACAGATGCGAAAATAGGAAAAAGGGTTCAATATTAGTGGGGGGTTCGTTTTTCAAAGGGGGTTCGCTCAAAAGGGGGGATTCGTACGACGACCCAGGAACCCCCCTGGCTACGGGCCTGGTTTTAATCTGGACTCCCCAAAAGTGACGCACGCTGGGGTAATAAAATATTTTTTTTTTTATGAGCCTTTTTGAATTGAGAAAAATAATAATGCATGTTTGTATTAATTGAAAAAGCTGTTGTAAAAAGAATGAATACATTTTTTCAACTGCAAAGCTGGAGCTGCCATGATTCGGTTTAGAGGACCTAGCTAAGGTCTAGGTCTATTCTTAGCCTTTTTGTGTGATTATATAGGCCTGGCCTGCTAGGCTCGGCCTAGAGGCCTAGGCCCCTAGTAGTAGTAGGCCTATTTTGTTTATGGAGATAAAACAAAAACAGAAATTGTGAAAAAAAAAACAACCTGCAAATATGGTTAAATATTAATGATACTTCAAAATGCCTACATTAATCAACGGTCACATAAAACATCAGGATGAGGCTAAAATAACGAGGTCGATGATAGTTAGGCCTAAGACAAAGTATCTGCTGCCACGAGCTACACAGTACAACGCGGGCATGACCCTGCTTATCCCCACCATACCAGCAAAGTTATGTCTGTGTGACAGCAAGGGCCTAGGCCTAGCCTGAATTTAATTCATGCCAAGAATATCACATCTGTTGACCTAACTAACCTACAAGTCGTTTTTCCAACTCCACCTTTACCGCCTACAAAGATCCATTTTAAAGATGTCTGATCAATTATATTTTTCACAGATGGTTCCATCGGCTCCATATCTTCTATTTCGCCGTCTATGAGTGCAGCCATCTTGAATGATAAAAACCGTCGTCGTACAAAAGATTTATGAAACGTCCAATATGACAAAATATACAGGTATAAAAAAAAAAGTTCACTTGCTTCCAATTTGCAAATCCTCGATTTAATTTACATAATCCTGAATTTTAAAATTATATATTTTAAATCGTTTAAGGAAAAATAAGCATTTAAAGATAAATTTATAGTGATGATGATATTGTTTTAACTTTGATGTTTGATGTACATATTGTTTTTAATTTAAATGTCAAGATATGACACCCACAAAATGCAGGTTATTGGTAGTTTTATATGGCAGGATTCAAGAATTAAAACTTACTGGCCGCATTGTTCATTTGAAACATGTAGGTCACCCGAACGGCGGCAGGGATTGGACACTGCTGGCATGCTGGGAGGGGCAGACATGGCACACAAGCAGGTGAAGGTTGCACGGGCAGGTGAAGAAGGGTACATGGAGCTGCACATCATGGCGAAATGGACTTGAGAACAGAGAGCAGGTTCAGATCTTGTGTACAGTGAGGTTATGAATGGCGTACTGGGAAAGGAGGTGGAAGCTGGTGTGCTAGAAAGGAAGAGTGTGATGTGCACACGAGTGGTACTGGCAGGGAAGGTGGACACAGGAGGTGCTAGGGCGAGGTGCAGGGCATTTATCTAGACATGTAGTATGACCATTGAACAATCCAAGTCTTAGCGGGTTTTCGAACAAACATCACTACTCATGTTAGGTCGTGAATTGTGTTAAAATTTTCCTTTTTTTATTTTTTATTTTTTAAAAAAATATGCTTGTTGCTCATCCGCATTTACCATGGCAAAGAGTACAAAGGTCTGGATCCGCGCCTGAGGTGGGTAGGGTGAGGTGACGTGAGGGGATAACGACATGTGTAGGGAAAGTCAAAGTTGAGACTCAAATAAATCAAGTTGAGGGAAGGGGATTTTAAAAGAGAAAATAAATACATAAACTTGTTGATATTATATACTGTACAAAATTCTATATTATTAAAAAAGCAGCCATTGCTTCACATACAATATAAAAACCCTTGTACTTCTTTAATATAATTTTACCCACACAATGGTACCTACTGTTTTTAAATTAACTATCTCATGTACATGATGTTAAAAAATCACCATACAGTTGACCTCATTTAAAAACTTCTCATTCACAAAACTTTTAATTTACAACATTATTTAAAACATTATTTGGTCAATTATGTCATTAAAATAATGGCTAATTATGTAATAATCCAATACTTTTATCGATGATAATTATTTTGTTTTTGCATTTTTTCTTCGCACGTAGTTCATTCAAACATAACATACAATTATTAAGATAACAAAATAAGCACAATTAAGTGTTTTTTCAACCATAATTTCATCACTTTCATGAACTTCTGATTTACGAACAAACATTCTCATTTACAAACACTTTCCAGACTGAGTGGTGTGTAAATGAGAATGTTAACTGTACTGTATACTGACACATGGTAACTATTATGATACTGTACTTATGCGAATAAATGCCCAGACGCTTGCAAAAAAAACCCTCGCTCCCTGTGTGTGTAGTTGCCAGATGCGATCACTGTAACATTTTATGCTATGATGTACAGTATATCGTTGATGTCACATTACCCATAGGCCTCTTGTGACCTTGTGTCAATGCAGTCACCAAAGAAAACTTAATGACTTAACAGTAATAGATAACTGCAGTAGAATAGCAATTGATTACTGCATTAACTTTAGTAGACTTAATAGCAAATGATTACTGATGAAACTGCAGTAGACTTAATAGTAATAGATTACTGCAGTAACTGCAGTAGACTTAATAGCAATTGAATACTGCAGTAACTGCAGTAGACTTAATAGAAATTGAATACTGCAGTAACTGCAGTAGAATAGCAACTGATGACTGCATTAACTTCGGTAGACTTAATAGCAAATGATTACTGACAAAACTGCAGTAGACTTAATAGTAATAGATTACTGCAGTAACTACAGTAGACTTAACAGCAAATGATTACTGCAGAAACTGCAGTAGACTTAATAGCAATAAATTACTGCAATAACTAAATAGTAATAGATTAATGCAGTAACTGCAATAGACTTAATAGCAATTGAATACTACAGTAACTGCAGTAGAATAGCAATTGATTACTGCATTAACTTTAGTAGACTTAATAGCAAATGATTACTGATGAAACTGCAGTAGACTTAATAGTAATAGATTACTGCAGTAACTACAGTAGACTTAATAGCAATTGAATACTGCAGTAACTGCAGTAGATTTAATAGCAATTGAATACTGCAGTAACTGCAGTAGAATAGCAATTGATGACTGCATTAACTTCAGTAGACTTCATAGCAAATGATTACTGATGAAACTGTAGTAGACTTAATAGTAATAGATTACTGCAGTAACTGCAGTAGAAATAATAATAATACATTACTGCAGTAACTACAGTAGACTTAACAGCAAACGATTTCTGCAGAAACTGCAGTACACTTAATAGCAATAAATTACTGCAATAACTAAATAGTAATAGATTACTGCAGTAACTGCAGTAGACTTAATAGCAAATGATTACTACAGTAACTGCAGTAGACTTAATAGTAATAGATTACTGCAGTAGAATTAATAGTAATAAATTACTGCAATAACTGTGACAGAATAATTTTTAAATGGTTCCTAATATTATAAAACATATCTTTATAGTGACTTTTTAAGTGCACTTCAAATTCTACATAAATTGAATAAATTAACACCCTACTGTATCTAAAAGACAACACATTCTTACATAGGAAAACACAATAAACCATATTGTAACTTGACAAGAAATAAGTACACGGCATAGTGTACATAGCACATACTCAGAAATGTCTAATTGCACTTCTCAATGTTAACCCTTCAGCTGAACCTATAGCCATGATTGCAACAAAAGTTTACTGATAATACCATCAGGGGCGGAATTAGAGGGGGATCAGTTCCCCCTAATTGGAAAGTAAAATATATTATTATTAAAATTGTCTATAAAACCCTGTAAAACTTTTACTCTCTACCGGCCCTCCTCTTTTCCAAAAGTCTGAATCCACCCCTAACCATGGAGGTATATACTTTAATGATAATATAGTACAAACTTACCTAGTGGTCAGTTTACCATTGATTCCAGTGTAAAAAATCAGGAAGCTTTCCCAGAATTTATACATTCTAAATCAAGTTAAATTCAAGTTAAATTGTTTTTACGATTCAACATATTTTGATAGTAAAAACAAACCACTTATTAATTTTTTTTAAAGACCCGATTAACACTTACGATTGGGCCCTGGGCCGTCCCGGCCCGGGGTCGGCCAAAGATCACGTACAGTTAGTTCCGATCTAGCGAGTTTACACTTGAAGTCCAAAGAACGCCAACTGGAAGTAAAAAATACAATTTATTCCGCTTTTGTGGTTGTAATTGTTGCAAACTTCTTGTACTCTTTTTATTTTCTTGACCAGGATTCCTGAATAACCATTTGAGAATGACCTGACCACAAATATTCCTGTAGGAGAGTAGCATTTTGTATGTTGCCGCCCATTTGAATCTCTACCTGGATATTATTTTTGTAACCAATAAAGCAGCGAGCAGGCAAGCAGCGAGTAGGCACAATAAAAATGTATAAAATAATGGCGATCGGAAAGTCGCTTTTCATTGTTTTGTGAGAGGTCGCTCTAAGGTAAAAAATTTTGTTATTGTTCACTGAGTAAGCCAGCCAGCCCAAATTGTAAGTGTAAGTGGGGCCTATAAGTCACATAACTTCTATAAAAACAGTTTATGATCACCAATGATTAAAGATGTTTTTTGCAAGGGGAAACTTTGAAAGTTTATACCAACTGAATGCCAAGTATGCTTGAGATCCAAGGAGTATGAAAAATCTTGAATTTGGTAGCTGTATTTACTTGCACAGATAGATGACACTCTTGTATATAAAGGTTAAATATGTATTGACTTGAAAAAGGATTTTGAAAATAATTTACTTATTTTGAAAAAGTATATAAGGTATGAAATGACACTAGAAATATTGATATTTTAAAAATATTTTACTTTTTCCACCCAGGAGTATAAGTGGGTACTTAGTAGATACCAAAATGTGCTGCTTACTGCTGCACCAATAAGATTTGGATTTTGTTCCATAGGCGTTTGTTTAAAGTACTTAGAGGTTTTGGCAATAAATATCAATCATTATGATTGTTATTATTAATAATTGTATATTGCACAACAAAAAAATACACATTTTGTGCTGCCTGATACATTGCTCAAATAATTCTAAAACTTTTCTTGGCTCTTTTTTCCCGAACAAATAATCCGTACCCATGCGATCATCCACCTTTATCATCGTTTAGCTTGAAGCTTGTTGTAAAATTTCAAGACATCTGGATGTGCTCGTACACACGATTTATTGAAGTCTACTACACGAAGACCTTCAAGGCTTCGTGCTCTTGATAAGGCAACATAAGCCTGACCACACTCAAAGACCTTTGATAAAGACATTTCAACACAATCTAGAGACATACCCTGAAATAAAAAGGCAAAATATTGTATTAAACAACAAACACTGAACAAAGGAGTGTAATGCATACTCCAAGTGCACTGGCGGCGCTGCGGTGCAGTGCGGGGGATCTAGGGGGCTACAGCCGCCCCGAGGACTTTTGCCCCCCCCCCCTCCCTGTCGGGGAGAAAATGAAGGTTTCGTCAGGGGACAGACGAAGCCCCAACACCAAAACAGCAAGTGACAGACGAAGCCCCAACACCAAAACGGGCTAAAAAGAACACAAAATACGGCAAATAAGGTTTGTTTTTTTTTGCTCGTCAGACTGGAAACCGGGGACATGCCCACCTCAAAATTAATCTCGTCGGGGGCCCCGTGCCCCCCTGTCGGGGGCTTTGCCCTGCTTCGGGGAATTCCTGGCGCCGCTACTGTCCAAGTGTTGAAGTACATGCCATCATGTTGGGATTCATATTTAGCAATAAATTATCTGAACACCAGGAAAACCTTTTTATCAGGGGTGGATCCAGGAACGCCCAAAAAAGGGGGGGGGGGGGTGGCGGCGCACTTTTTCCATTCCGGGTGGGCATGGCTGTTAAGTTTTCCCTGACGAGTACCGTATTTTAGCCGTATTTTGGGTTTTCGTTGTGAAATTTTACCTTCCGCACCTAATATAAGGGGGCCCAACTATGTTTTGATGATAATAGGGGGTGCGCGCCGGTTGCGCCCCCCCCCCCGAAATCGGACCCTGTTTATAAACATCCACAGTGGTAACTTAGCATAGATTTATTATTTACAGCTATATGGTAAACTTCCACAGAATACATAGCCCCAAAGTGCAGTTCGATTTATGCACCTACTATTCCGAAATCCAACCAATCAAATATTGCTACAATCTAATTTAATCCAAATCTAAAGACATTGTGTGACATATGTAAATAATTTGTATAACAAAAGAAAAAGAATGTTAAAAATATAATAATTGTAAAACAGTTATTATTATTTAACTTGCATGTTTTCGACGTAGCCTGACGAAATCAAAATTGTAGGCGCCTATATGAGACTAAAATTCTACAGTAGTGTTAAGTTCACCATCTAGACGTAAATAATAAATCTATGGAACTTAGTGATTTCACAAATATTTAAGGAAATGTTATGGTGGATGGATGAAATGAATTTACCAGTGTAATCAAGAATAACAATGGGGATCCTTTTAATGATGATTAGCCAGTACACTGGGGGTGGGGGGGGGAGATAAAACTTTTTTTTTCAAAATTGATAAAATTAATTTGTTTTTTACAGAAATTACAAGACAATTTCGTATTTATATTAGAATGACAGGTTGAACTTTCATTGTATGTATGATGAAAGCATATATCCTTAAATCAAATCAAATGACATCATCATGTCATTATGTACATTTTAACCCTTCACTGCATTGTGTTATTACCACCTCTGTGAGATTATTTCGAAATTATTTTTTTATGATGGGGTGGGCAAGGTTTTGGCTTATGGTGAAAGGGATATGACGTCATGTTGGTTTTTTTTTAATCACATCTGTGACCAAAGCTAGTTTTTCAGCAAGAAATTCCTATGGATGCTGTGTTTTACACTGGATCATGATGCAGATACACACAATGAAAAAAAATATAGAAAGTTTGGATCGTTTTCATCATTTAATAATGAAAGAAACACAAATTAAAATTTATCAGTAAAATCATAGAACACATTTTAAAAAAAATATATTTTTTTTGTTTTAATGTTGAAAATATCTCAAAGTCCATAAAGAATGTAGTGTAGGCAATTATTTTTAAAGCATGGCATTGTTTTGGGCTGGTAGTACCGGGCTCACACAGTGAAAAAAATACAAAGCTTACAAAAATAAAAGGCTTTACAGCAAATTCACCTATTGGAAAACAGCACGAAGGCTCATTCCCACCTGTTCCATTTTGTGGAATAGAGAACGTTTTCAGAGCATGTGCAATACGTGGCTCCATTCTTTAATATTCATCCAATATTTTATTGTCAGATCATTAATTATTATTATAATTATTATTGGAATAGGTAAGAACAAGCCTTAAGGAGCACCATGGATCAGAGCACACGATTCGATTACCTCAAATTTAAAAAGAAATAGGTGAAATGTAGTCTCTAACCTGACTTTTATGAATTGAGATGGCCCACGCAAGTTTAAGTGGGAGTTGTCGTCTTGTCAACATAACACCTGCTCCCATCTTAATTACCCATTTCTCAACTCTGATTGGTTCATGAACTCCACATAAGAACTTGATCAAGGGAAAACCTGAGAGTTAAATTTAGAAGAAAAATATTTAAGGTAGAATAATGTAAAGAACACCAAGACTGCCTAGTGTATAATTCAATCACAATTATTTCACAGGCATCCATTGGTTGAGGTCAAACCAAAATAGGACACCCTCTACCGTTGCATAAAGTCACATAACAATAACATTAGGCAGTTTTTGCTGAAATACGTTAACTTTAACAGATGATTTTATATAATTCATTCATAAGTGGAAGGAGTTGCGTTAGCAACTATGGTAATTTTCAGAATTAACATGCTCGGGAGAATATTTGTAACGTTTTATAAGTACGCAGAATGCGCATTTTGATTTGTTTAAAAAGGGATGGGGCTTATCGTGGTGCTAAGGTTATAAAGTTAACATTAACGTATTTTGATGAACACTACCTAATAACGATAACAACAACAAAAATAATTATAATAGATAGGCTTTTATATAGCGCTCTATAAAATTAAGTCTCAGGATGTTCTATTACTACTCCAATCAATGGCACGACTTCATTTTTGCTGCACATTTATATATGAACTTCCTAGGTACCCACTACTATACCACTCTGGATGGAGAGAAGCAACTGCAGATAAAGTGCCTTGCTCAAGGGCACAAATGAATGACCCGACCTCTCGATTGGAAGTCCAAATTCCTACTGCTACGTTTAAAAAAAGTAACCATGTGACTCAATGTGGTTAAAATTTGCAATTTGGAGCAACTACCAACATTTGGATTACAACTGATTAAATCGCAACCAACTGCAATGTGATTTTAGTCTGAATAGTGCTATTAATTTATATGCCAATGCTAATTAAGGTCAAATACCTAGTGGTAGTTAGACAGTACACTCCCCTACTCTTTTCCTAAGAATGTACTGCAATCTTAAACATAAACATGAGCCTTGAGTCTTTTTTCCTGTCAGTCGTTATTCCATGAATGACAATTTGAAATGATGTTTTGAATAGTTATAAACAAGTTTTAAAATAAAAACAAAATCAAATCACACTGGACTGCTATATTTGCGACAAATTAAAATCACCACAAATTTAAAGAACTTTCCAACTACAATTTTTATATATTAGATAGATAATTGTATATTTTATGTTCTGAAGCAAGTTACAACTCACGGAAATGTAAAATAGGACTTATTGTTAGACCCAAAACATGTAAATTCTTACAGCGGGCAATTTTGCCTCACAAGAACCAATTTAATGATCCAATTGTTGAAGTTGGAGTCATTTCAACAAATTAGACTATGTACTGCAGTTCCCTTAGGACCTAGTTAAAGATAAGACTGATTTTGTTGTCATAAGTCTGTAAATAATGTGATTTTAATTTTGGTGGTAGGAGTTTTGCATACCATACAGCTAGTCAGTGAGGCCTGGACTCCACGCCTCTACAGAAACCTTACCATCCAGCATTGTAACTATGACTAACTACCCACTAAAATGTATATTTCATAATAAGATTAATTAAGTCTTATAGAAATGAATGTATAGCATTATTTTAGTATTAAATAGATTGATAAAGACAATGGAAAGACAAGATCGCAGCTCGTAAAATCGAAATAAATTCATACAACAGCATTCACAGTTGACCAACTTCCACGTCTCACCTCACCACATCACCATTTCAAAAGCTCCCTAATGTCAATTTTGTGAACTTTTATACCATTTTATAGTCACTCACCATGGCTTCCAGGTTGAAAGCCCGTTACCACACCTCTGGCTCCATTTACTAACCCCCTCGAGACATCTAAGTTCTTGGCTAACATCACCTAAGAAACAAAATCGATCAACAAATTAAATTAAAAAATGTACTTTAAACTGCATTCAAATATGCAGAGACAATTGATCTAACTTTTAAGTAACATAAATAAATCGCATTTTTTATATGAACAAAAGACCTACTAAAAATAATGTACAATAATCAATAGTTAAAGCATGGTGGTACAGATTTTTAATGAGGTGAAAGACTGGATATCCTATTCAATGAGGTGGATTATATTTAATAATAATAATAATGATGAAAATTTATATTCGCACTAGTATCCATCTAGAATATACTTATGGCACTGTGGACCAGATGTTACACATTCCTATAAATTTCTACTCCCCTTGAGGGTTATGTATGTCTTGCAGCAAGTACTGGGTTGTACTCTCGTTATTTAAGCTGTCCACGACAGGGGTTGTGCATGGACCAGTACACCGGGGTAACAACCTACTCGTCGTTTCGAAAGATGTGCTGGGTTCTTTAAAGTGCACATGAGGTGTTTGTGTACACTAGCCTACAGTTTATAGTCCATATCCGAGAAGACATGTTCCACCACCAGAACCATGGTGCAAGCGGACCTCAAACCCGTGCTGTTGTTTTTGCTATGGTTCATGGTTCTCCTGCCTTAACTGCTCGACCATACAACTCGCACATATTTTGTACCATCGTATGAAAAACACTATTTGTGGCAGAGCCAAGCCAAATGAGACATAAGTTGCAAATGCTACTTTTCTAAAATAGGCAGACATTTAAAAATTGTCAATTTGTTCAAATTTTATTTTATTTAAAAAATGTACAGTTTATACATTCAACTTTCGTACTGCATTAGCAATTTTCAGATATTGATCAAGAAATGTTAAAAAAATGCAATTTAAAATGACCTTGCTTAGTCAGTGTATACTGATAAACAATTTTCAGATGCAGTTTTCTCAAAACTTACATTTTAGATATTCGAACTTTGATTGTTCATAATTTCGCAAGAAAACATCGTATGAAACTTATTTTTTTTTTTACATTTTACATTTTAAAGATAATAATGTGTAGTTTTATGATCTATAAAAAACTAAATTTTCAATTTTCCAACTTATGCCTCATTTGGCTTGTCTCTGTCACATTTGTGTTATACGAGAGGCAGCACTTACACTCCATTTCAATTAATAAGTCTAGGCTACTCTTTTCTACTCTTCTCTCTTAGAACTAAGCTAGGCCTAGACTCGGTTTAATGAAACGTCGATATAACATCGATACGAAACATTGATTGTGTAACTTGTGTATAATTAATTTGTTACCTGTGTTCCCTTTTTGAGTAGAATACTCTCAGAAACTGGACAATGCTTGTCAATATGATGAGCTAAATCAGGGTTGCTATCAAAAGCCTTGAATACACGAGCCTCACCTAAAATGAGATAAACCAGAATGATAAATGAAGATCTTTAAATTCAATAAAAGATGCTTTCCAATTTTTTTGAGGTTCTACTTTCAGTTGTGTGTGTAATTTGCTACCAGTTTCAGATCATCTATAGTGATGTTTTGCAAATTAACGAAATAATAATAATAATAATACAAATAATAAAAATAATAATAATAATATGTGACATTTATATAGCGCTTATTGCCAAGGCCTCTAAGCGCTTCACAATTATTACCCCCAGTCATTGAGACAAACACCTATGGAATACAATCCATTCCACAATGTTGCAGCCGTAATCAGTGCATATGGCATTTGTACCTCCTAGGTACCCATTTATACTCCTGGGTGGAGAGAGGCAACGTGGATAAAGTGTCTTGCCTAGAAACACAAACAGTCGACTTGAGTGAGCCTCGAACCACCGACGTCGTGATTGGAAGCCAGAAATGCCACCGCTGCGCCAACAAACAAACGGATTTCACACTTCTATTTTTGCAAGTTACTAAATGTTTTAAAAAATACATCAAATATTCTATCTACAAATTATTGATGATCATCGTCAAATACTAACCAATCTTGACGATTTTCGAAGTGTTAAATTCAAACGTTACAAGAATTTATGACTTATCCGTTTTTGTTATCGTATTTCGTGCAGTTGCGAAACCAATTTATAAGCACTGAACACCCAAACACCACATACAGATTTTGCCAGCATCATCTACCTTTCATCTGAATACAAAAAATAACTAGAGAGTGTATACCTCCGCCCACATCATTTTTTTTTTGTATGAGCTAGATTTTGATCACCAATTAAATTTGTGTAACTCTTGCATGAAATCAACCTTGGTGGGAGAGGGGTTTTAGTACCTTTGTGCTTATTTTTTTTTCAACAAAAAATAATGTTCATCCATTTATCTTCACTTATCTTACCGGTGAGTTTTTGAAGTTGTACTTCATTTATCTGATTAACATCTTCTTTGTGCGTACACAGTCTTGTTGCTAGGATACCATTGCTATCTATAGAGTGTTTTGCTGTTGCTGTCAGTTGTTTCTGTACCTCTGGTGGACACCTTTAAAAGTAAAGGATTACATTATGCTTAAATTCAATTAAATTATTTTTCAAAAGAGAAAAATTTTTCTACTGTTAAACTCGAACAAATTGGCTTTGCCTAAGTTGAATTATTTCAAAGTCAAATTTATTTTTAATGAGATTTTGGTGTATTCCATTAAATAACAATCGCTAGTCAATTTTTTTCAATGCCACTTGGAGTTGACTTAGGCAAGTTTAACTGTAATGCCATAAGTAACCATTGTGGGAGCAGTTCGCGCAGAATTCCAATTGAGAAGTAATGAATTTGAGGTGCAAACATCCAGTTGATTACTTTACTCAGCCACACAGTTGTATAATGGCTACCGGCAAATACTGCGAAGCAACATGCAATTAACTACATTCTGCAGGGCAAGTAATTCTACAGAGCAAGGGATTCTGAAGGGCAGTGATTCTGCAAGGCAAGTGATTCTGCAAGGCAAGTCATTCTGCAGGGCACGTGATACTGCAGGACAAGTGATCATGCAGGGCAAGTCATTCTGCAGAGCAAGCGATTCTGAAGAACAACCAATTCTGAAAGGCAAGTGAGTCTGTGGGGCAAGTGACTCTGAAGTGCAAGTGATTCTATAGGACAAGTGATTCTGTAGAGCAAGTGATTCTATAAAATTGATTTTGTAGGGCAATTGGTTCTATAGGACAAATTTATTCTGCAGGGTAAGTGATTCAGCATGGTAAGTCATTCTGCAGGGTAAGTCATTCTGCAGGGCAAGTGTTCCAGCAGGGCCAGCAATTCTTAAAAAAAGTGGTACATGGTACTTCAGGGCAAGTGATTCTGCAGAGCAAGTGATTCCACAGGACAAGTAATTCTGTATGACAAGTGATTCTACAGGGAACACCAACCTTCCAGTACGTATATTTTGTAATGCTTGAATAAACTTTGGGTCACTCTGTCGTTTGACTTCTGTGAGTTCAAATGTAGTTCCAATGCTTCGACTCCAAGCGGGTGACTGCAAAGAGAAACGCCGATACTCATTAAACATTTTTATTCAAAGCACTGCAAATATCACTTGCAGGTTAATTGTTTTGAACCTTATTAGCTTAATATTGATTCATCCACAATATTATGTTTATCAATTTATATAGCACCTTGTTTGAAAGTGTATCAAGGAACTGTGAACTAGATGTTTCAGCCACAATTGAACCTCAGGGGCGGATCCAGGATCCAGCAAAAGGGGGGTGCCCTTTTTCAGGTCAGGGTTGGCGTGATTGACAGTTTGTTTCCGAAGAGCAAAAATAAATAAAAAAAAAGGTTATTAACCCATATTGCGTGTTCTGGAGCCCTGTTCTGGTCTATTTACGTAACATAGTTGCACCTCTACTCATATATGGGGAGGTATAACTACGTTTTGCTGATAATAGGGGTGGTGCATGCTGGTTGCCCCTCCCAAATCTGCCCCTAAACCTCCCTGTGTAGATGCCTCTCGTAAGTGGACACCTGTCATATTGGCTACTCTTTCAAAAGCCTGTTTGGTCCTCCTATCAAATTTGTGAATTTGGTACCATTTGCTTGCCATTTTGAATTCAATATTAAACTTTTTTGTCAAACAATAAACTTGAACTTGATACATATTCAATAGAAAATTGGTAATATGATTATTAAAATTGGTTATAAAATATGATGTTCTGCACAAACCTGAAAACAAAATTTCTTCTCTCCAGTTTTGGTGACTGGTGGCAACTGGAAGAAATCGCCACTAAGTATTATCTGGATGCCTCCAAATGGTTGAGTGTTGTTACGTACTGATCGTGCCACTGCCTAAATCAAGAAAAAATATTTATGATTCTATACTTTTAGAAACATTTGAAATGTACAGATTTTTATTTTCTTCGCAATGAGTGCAACAATTCAAGCAATGTGAAAATGGTTTATAATACAGTTAAACCTTTGTTTATTTTACATACCCTGATTTTACGTTCCACAGATTTTACATGATTGATAAATGATTGATGACAATATCATTTTTAGAGAGATTTTATCATCACAAAGTATTTTGACAAAAAATAAAAATGGGGGGAAAATGCTCAGCTTCATGCTCTGCTCTGAAGCAGGCAAAACACTATGTTGTAGCCCCTAGCAAGGCCTATATTTTACACAACCTGGATTTTACGGATCCCATGGATTACGTCTGTTCCTGTACCGTATGTAAAATATAAGTTCTACTTTATTTTGATTTTATGTATAAAAATACCAATATAATGTGAATAAAATGCCTTGCCAAAGAACACAAGCAGTGCATGAGCTTCAAACTCTCAACTTTAGAATTAAAGTCTGTACTGCAACCACTAGGTCAACTATAAAATTACTGGGAGTCACTATTTCAGCAATCTTTCCTGGGCTAAACAAGTTGATGAGGTCACTGTGAAATGTAACAAAATGTTTGGTTGGTTTGCTCTATTGTTGGAGGTTGTTCAACTGAGTCACTCTTGATGTTATGTAAGTGTTCAGTTTCTCCTCATCTGCAGTACTGTTCAGTACTGTTGTTCTATCGTAAGGGTCATCATATCGACTAAATTGAGAGGATTCAGAGAAGAGCAAGCGGATCCAGGGCGCAAAATTCCCGATCCGGCTGGCGTGTTCCAGGGTTTCAAATTTAACATTAAAAAACCGCTGTTATTTGTGTTTTTTGACTATTTTATGCTGTAGATGTCTGCATCTTGCCTGTATTATATTTTTGGAAAAAATTTTAGAGGTGGCGCACGTCATATAAGAGGGGCACGCGTTGGATGCTAACCCCTCTATTTCCGAATGTAAAAGTATGAATATAAAAAGGGCGTCAAAGGACCCGTCTCCTAGAAAATGTCTTTCCGAGATACCTGTAAATGGACTTTCCTGAAGTCTAAGGTGTCTGTTAATTACTTTTAAATTTTACACAAGGTATATATCATTTTAATGTTAAATAATGAAAAGCCTCTTTTATAGTCCACTCGAACTGTGGCAGTTTTTTTAAATGTTGGAGAAGGGTTCGTCGAAACTCCCGAACCCCCACTGGATCTGCCCCTGCTATGAGGAAAGACTAGACACTTTAAATCTTATTTTTGTTTAAACTTTACTATTCCAATTTTACTTATGTGTAACATATTTAGTAACTGCTGATAATTCTTTTTACATCTCGTCATTAATAATGCCATCTATAATGGGTGATGAAGTTTTATTGGTGTGAAGTTTGTTGTTAATATACAGACTTGTACAACAGTGAATAAACTGGCGTTGAGAATGGAAAGTACCGGGCAATATGACGTTATGATTAACGTGCCGTATTTGGCTAATTATGCCACAGAGTATAAACCAATCAAAGGTTCTCATTTTGAACCATGAATGTTTCCATGGGAGAGCTTGAGATACAATACAATTAGGGCCTAGGCCTTGTGTTCGCTGAACGGGGAAAGTCTGAGAACATATCTTAGGTGTAACTAGATAGGCCTACTACTATTTAATGGCAATGGTGAGAGAATTAGGCTAGGCTAGATAACTACAATCTATGTTTTAGCAGTCGATCGCTTGTGGGAAAAGGCCTAAACTTTACGAATCTACTTGTAATTGTCATATATGCATATTCAACATTCTTCGAGTGGATTAGCCAATCACATGCAATTAAAACCAGGCAAGCGGATAATTATATGCCCATGAAATCGTGGTGTGAAATCATGTGACACTGAAGTTTTGAACGAATCGGTGATTCAAACATCAGAAAGGTATGGCGATCCACCTGCTATGGAATGCAATGGGTGCCTTTTTTATTGTCTTAAACTGAATCACCGTCTTGGACGGTGATTCAGACTACTCCTAAGCAAACGTGCCAAATGAATAAACAATAAATAAAAAAAGTTTCTTACATCTAACTTTGTAAAAAGTTCTCCATCCACCATGGATATCTCATCAATGATTAGGTGCCGACAACGTAACCAAATGCTCCTCCTTGCTGGCCTGGAGGCAAGTTCGATGCACTGTTCAACTGGCAGTGTTCCTGAACCAATACCTGTAAAGTTACACAATATTAGAATGTTATATTAGTAATGTGTGGTGCAGTGTGATTCAAATTTTGTCATTGATTTATTAAAAAAATTTTTTTTTTACAACAATTAAAAAACTGTTTCAAATCATTTTTTTTTTTTTAGAATAATGATCGACAGAAAAACACTATCCTCCCACAGAGCCCAGTTCATTTTATAACGTTTTAATTTGGAGTTGAGTGGTTAGTAAAGTGATTAGGGCGTTTGCCTACCATGACGATGAACCAGGTTCAATCCCCAGTAAGGACGGCTCTTAAGTCACTTAACTGTGAATGAGTACCTGGTTGATATATACCAGGGGAGGTTAAAAAGGCAGCATGGAGAGGACCTAGTTACCCTCCCACACAATGTCGAGGCTGTTAGGAGCTGTTAGGAGCTCATTTCCCTATGTTTTTCGAGGCTTAGTACAATGACTTCCTAACAGATCATTCTTTACGTTCAGTATTGATTATGGGTCTACCATTACCATAATTTGAACAAATTCCTTCTAACCTGCAAACTGGTGTAGAGTTGTACCACCTATATGGCAAGCAGCGACTCCAGTGCTCGCCGTCACAAATGTACTATTAGGAGGTAAGGCACCGATGATGTGCTTCAGGAGAAATGACTTGCCAGTTCCTGCACTGCCGGTGAAGAAGATGTTGCATCCCGACAAGACAGTCTCTAGTACTTTTAACTGTCCTTTATTTAACTTAATAGTAGGTAGTGATACACTTAGCTTCTTTCTTGGCATCTAGAAAATATCAGAAAATTAATTAAAAAAAGTACAGTAAACACACTATAAGGACTATAGTATACAAATATATACGGAGATGAAAAGCTATGGTTGAAACTATGGGTCCCACAGTTTTATTTCAGAGCCTTTCATCTCAGTACAGTTTGTATTTGTTTTATATACTGGATTCATACATTCTTGTTCATTGACTGAGTTCTGTGCGGCGCTGAACACTGCGGTCGCAACCGGTACCAGCGTCTGGTCACATGAGATAGCGCCATCAGGTGTTGAAATTGGGACAGAATCTGTAAATCTTTTACTATTTAAGGATCCGTAAATAGTAGTTTGGTGGTTGGAATATGTTTGATCAAGTGAAGTCCTTTTAACCAATCAGTGAACAAGGATAAATCAATCTAGTATATAATAAACAATAAAGACTGAATATTAGCTAGATGAAACGGCAAATATGTAAAGTATTACAGGAGATTGATTATACAACAAATAAACTGGATAAGCCATATACAAATACAATAAAAGTAATATTATCAACAATACAACAATAATAATAAGGCCTAAGAAAAAACTTTGTTGCTCAAAATTACAAGTTAGGTTGCTTTTTTAAATTATAAATTTCCTGATTTTTGGCTTAATACATAAAATTATCCAAAAAACTATAACATATACACAAATGTATCCTGAAAATTGTAAGTAATATTTCAAGTTATCCAAAACTATAGATATTAAAAAGGTAGAGTTATTTTCAATGCAATAACATTACCAACAAAAACAAAAAAAAAAGATCCCAAACATATAACATGCTTCCAGAGCTCCCAAGTCTTCAGGATTGTCTTGGAATCTCCAGGAATTTGGATCATCTCCCGGGCTCCCGGAATTATCAAATTTTTTCCCGGAATTTAGTTTTTTCCAGGACCAGGTTTTCTAAAATTTTCACAATCACAGCATAAATTGGCCTATTTATTTGTTGAAAATAAGCAAATATTTATGAAGTTGAGTAATGTTTTGGGGAACAGTAATTTTGCAGTGACAATACATGTTAGAAACTATCATTTCATTAACATGTGTTGAGCTTTTAAATAAGGGTATTTGTATACACATTTTAAGATTGGTAGCCACTGCAAACAGTGTTAGGACGACCACGAGTGAATCTCCAGTAATTCTGTTTTTACAACTTGGGATCTCTGTGCTTCTGCAGGACTTTATTGGATAATTTTTATGCTGATAACTTAGCGGATATATTTTTATGTAGTAACCTTAGAAACTAATACAGACTGTTATTAAAAAGTCCTGTTATTCTTACAGCATTTTGTGAATCTTCTGCATCAGGACGTGGGCGTTTCTGCACCCGTTTCTTAACCTGTTGAGGTGTAGTCGTTGACCCCTTTGCTTCTTCAGCCTTTGCTCTTATATCATTTACTGTATTTATATCCTTCTCATTCAATGGACTTATCTCCTGAAATGAATGCGGTAAGTCCGAAAGAAGCCTCATTCTTGCTGATATTGGCTTCTGCACCTTTCCACACTCCACTTTCAGAGCAATGCATTTCAACAGTGCAATTAATTTATGAGGTGGGCAATTGGAAAAAAGCACCTGAATCCTTTTCTGTGGGAAAGATATGGTTGCTTTGCCCTCTCTTGCAAAACGTTTATGAAGTTTAACATCATCTGTCATAACATATTTAGTCACATTGTTATTAATTGTCACTTTGAGAATGACATCTTTAAATTGATTGCGACCAATGATAACATTCGCATTTCTTGATGTACTTTTTTTAATTATCTCTCCACTGATATTTAGTGTCTGCGTTGTGATCTGGCAGGTAAGCTCTGCAGTATTTTCCATAATTTAAACAAAAGCTGTTCACTGCAATGAAAAAAAAAAGGTTTTTATAGCATTTAATAATATTAATAGTACATTTCTTATGTGGAAGTAGTTGGCGCAGCGGTTGCGTTTACTACTTTCAATCACGAAGTTAGTGGTTTGAGTCTCACTCTGGTCGGCTGTTTGTGTTTCTAGGCAAGACACTTTGTCCATGTTGCCTCTCCCTACCCAAGAATATAAGTGGGGACCTGGAGACACAAATACCATATGCGCTGAATACAGCTGCAAAATTATGGAATGGATTGTATTCCGTAGGCTTTTGTTTCAATGACTGAGGTAATAATGTGAAGCGCTTAGAGGCCTAGCCAATAAGTGCTATATAATGTCACATATTATAATTTTATTAAAATTAAGGTAAATAGCCATGGATTTAGGAATGTTGGAAAAGTTTAGTTTTTTTCTCATAGAATCTAGCAAATTGTATTCAGTTTATGAATCACCAAAATCAATACGGTAAAACTTTTTAAAAGTAACTGAGCCATTGTATTGTTATTCTTAATTAGTAACATTTTTCTTTCACTGATTATCTATTGTTATTTACACAATCCCCTTCTAAAAAAGTAATTATTCTCATTTTGAAAGATCAGCCAAAGCCCTGCGCACACATGAGGAATTTTGCTCTCAATGAGAGGCTGTAGCCCCCCGCCCCCTGCCACTGATCTCCATGTTTTTAAAGTTTGAATTTTGATGTAAAACACATTTCTCTCTCCCTAGAGTCAAAACGGAGTGCTCGAAGGTTGGTAATTCCTCCCTGTACACCCAGGTCCTCCTCTCTGACGGTGATGGCATCTACCTGTTTAACGCTTTTTTTTTTATTATTGCTATATTCATCCTTGACCTGTTTTTAGATGTATATAATAATAATTGGTGATGACATACAAATTTTTCGTAATTTGTAATTCAAAACTGGTTTTATTCATGTCTTTAAATGTTGTTGAATGTTTAGTGAATCTGATGTACAGCAATAATATTCATCTAGATTTTTCAATGACTTTTCAAAGAATTGAAACTTTGAAATGAATATTAATATTTTAGTTACCTATAGCTATAATTGGTGAAATTTTGTTTTGTATTTTGGGCTCTGGTTGTCTGGTGAAGCTGGTTGTGTTTAGTAGGACCAGTGATTTACAAAAAAAAAAATGCTCAATGACAATGGAATGGCGTGTGTCCCACCCAGATCCTCACTCAGACCATAGACGAAAGAAACAGAAGACTCAGTCTTGTTAAAAAAAGAACCTGTAAAAACTGTAGTAGACTTAGCCAAGGCTATAATAGTTTACTTATGTATTGCAAAAATGCATTGACTTCAATAATGCTATTACAGTAGGCTAGGCGAGGCTGGATGATAGAAGCTACGCCTAGCCCCGGGCCTACTACTAGGCCTACCTAGGCCTAGGGGCCTAGAAGTAGTAGGCCTAGCCTAGCCTAATTAGGCAGGCTCTACCTAGCCTACTCACAGGTCTAGGCCTGGCCCTAGAGGACAATATTTATTTATAATACACGGAAGTAGTAATTCAATGTATTAGTCACGTTTATTACTTACCTAAACTTGCTAAGCATTAGTCTAAAAAGGTAAGCAAGTATACAATGTTTGTAATATTCTCTCTGTCGCACATGAAACAAAACAAAAGTTTTGTACTTTAAATTTTTAAATCGCTGTCAAGGTCATAGTTCAAATTAAACTATCCAATCGCGACAAAGCAACGTGTGTATGGAACGCCATAAGTGCCTTAAATTATTCGGTTGTTATTGCAATCAATCTACACTACGTACTCATCCAATCACTGAGATCAATGTCGGGATTCAATATTTCGACATTCACTGGGCTATCATCCGAATTATATAAACAATCAAGAGAGATGAGTTGGTAATAGCAATACAAATTTTGTATTTGTGGAAAGTGTTTACTCTGATTTCGTGCTAATGGTCACAAAAGAATTGGTTAATAACATCACAAAAGTATTTCGTGTTGTTAAAGATGTATTGTCACTTAAAAAATGACAAAACATGGATTTTAAAAATAACTTGCTATTTTCGAAGAAATATATAAGATATGACCATGACACTAGAAATTAGTGTATTTAAAAATTATTTACCCCCAATATTGCAATGTTATATGCTAAAAATCAGTCAAAAACCCCCAAAAGGCTGGAAGCCTCTTAAATTTTTATAATTTTTCAGTGTGGAAATGTTATTAAACAATTTTTAAATACACTAATTTCTATTCTCATGTTCTTAAATTTGATGTTACTTTGATATGAGCAAGTAAATTTCAAAATTAATGTCAG
This sequence comes from Nesometra sesokonis, assembly GCA_025631205.1. Classification (NCBI taxonomy): domain Eukaryota; kingdom Metazoa; phylum Echinodermata; class Crinoidea; order Comatulida; family Antedonidae; genus Nesometra; species Nesometra sesokonis. Next base: position 20,903 of record JAOTQE010048223.1, read on the forward strand.
TGATTTCTTGGTCATTTTCAAATGACAATACATCTTTAAAAAGAAAGAATTTGGTTGATGTTTTTAAATCCGCCATATGCAAATTATGCATGTTATTTAATTGGATTAGGTAGGCCTAGTATTTTTTGTAATTTATATAAGCTTATTATTCCATTATTCAGTACAAGAAAGTGCTCATATAGACTCTCACGCCGATGACGACACAGGCTACAAAAAACGATAGGTGGCGCTTTTTTACGTTCACTCGCGATTTTG
>JAOTQE010048334.1:0-21154 GCA_025631205.1 Nesometra sesokonis
TTGACTGTGTTTCTTTTTGCATCTCTATTAGCTTTTGGTCAGATAGTTGTATGATGTGGATAGTTTTGTCAAATTGCTTCTCAGGACCGTCACATGGGTTGAGACTTGACATTGTGTCAGTCAGTATCATGTCTTTTCCTAGTTTGTATGTTAGTTACACATCGTATGGTTGTTGAATTATCATTCTTTGAAGTCTTGGTGAAGTATTTGTAAGACTTTTGTGTTGGATATTCTCAAGTGGCTTGTAGTCTGTTTCGACTGTAAAGGTTGTTCCATATACATACTGTGTGGAACCTTGTAAATCCAAATACAACTGCTAATAGCTCACGCTCTATGTTGGCGTATCTTTTTTCTGTTTCTGAAAGTGCTTTGCTAGCAAATGCAATAGGTTTGTTGTTTTGGATTAAGACGGCAACTAGCCTTTTCATTGAGTCATCAACTTGTATCGTAATAGGATTGTTTGGTTGGAAGTATGTCAATGTACAGTTTTCTGTTATTGATGTTTTGACCTTCTCGAATACTGCTTGGTGTGCTGTTGTCCATTGCCAATCTACGTCTTTTTTGGTTAGAGCTCTTAGTGTGTCTGTGTGGTCTTCTAGATTTGGTATGAATGGCGACATTTATTGTACTATTCCTAGGAACTGTTGTAGCTCAGTGACAGACGTTGGGCTTGGTATGAAGTGTATGGCTTTTACCTTCTATGGATCTGGGTGTATTCCTTTTGCATCGTATAGGCATCCAAAAAATAATTTGACGCATTTAGTTTTAATATCACATTTTTCAATGTTGAAGACAAGACCGTATCTTTCTGAGACTTTCAAAAGATTGTGCAGATTTTCGTCATGCTCTTTATCATTACTGCCAAACACTACCACATCGTCTGCTATTTCTATTGCAAAAGTTGAAGTTGCAAAAAGTTCATCACCATTGTTGTTTGTTCCTATGGAACTAAAGGACAGTTCTTCAAACTGGTCAGTCATGTCGTTGTCAATGTCAATGGCATTCATTCTCTTTCTAAGATTGAAAGGACTCTTACTTCTAGATCTTGAGCTGAAATATGATCCTTCTGCTGTTTCCCGACTCTTTTGTCTACGTTTTGCTGCTTTGGCACATTTTATGCCAATGACCTTGTTTGCCACATCCTTCACACACTGTGCCATACGCTGGACACTGCCTTGGTTTGTGATTATTTCCACAATTTCCGCACTTTGCTTGTTGCCTTACTGAGTGAACATGAAAAGTACTCTCTTTTGTATTGTTTAGTGTTTCAATGGCATTCAACTCCTTGGCGTGTGATTTTGTCATCTCGGCTGCCCTTCATATTTTCAATGCTTTTTCTAGGCTCAAGTCATCCTCCCTTAAGAGGCGTTCTCGAAGTGGGTTATTTGGGACGCCACATATAATCCTATCTCTAATTAATGAATCAGATAAGTCACCAAACTCACATGATTTTGATTTTTTTCTAAGTTCCGTTGCATACTGGTCAATTGTTTCTGATGGTTACTGTGTTCTGGTAAAAATTGTGTCTTTCAAAAGTGACGTTCTTCTTTTATTTTATTTTTATTTTATTTCATATTACATCCAACAGCGATATCGCCAATAACAGGATGTCTTAAGGGTTGCAGTATGCTTCAAAGCGTTTTAGGACTGGTTTGAGTTCATTTTATCTCTTTTATTGTCAAATGGAAATGTGTTGTAAACATCTAAGGCTCTCTCTCCAATGATATGAAGCAGTAAGGATGTCTGTGTAGCATCATCCTTTTTAGCTGTACCGGATGCAGTGTTATATAATGTAAAACGTTGTTTGAATTTTTCCAGTTGTCAGATACATTTCCAGATAGTGCTAGTGGTTCAGGTTGTGTCAAGTGAGCCATACTGTATCTGTGTTGCTATAAGTTTGCTAGGCCTATCTCGCAATCTGCTCTGTACGTACACTCATCTGCACGGTCGGTTCCGCTTGGTACTGTAACCACTGAATGTACTACACTTTCCTACACGATGTGTAGGCTAGGCTGGATTTCGGCAATATACTGGTAATTACTGTACTGACCTGCTGGCGTGGAGTGTTTTATTTTCACATCCGCTGCTACCATGTGATGTTATGGGTTTGTAGACAACGACAGATTCACAATTACTAACTGGATTTAACTACAACAATAACTTTAATTTCAACATGTTTTACAAAACACCATTAAAGTCGGTACGCGCTCAACAACAACAAGGTATTATGAGACGCCAAGTGCGTCGTATTACAATACAAAACATTGTCAATAGTTTGGAATGCTGATAAAGTTCCTGAAGATTGGAAGAAAGAAGTTATTATTAAACTACCTAAGAAAGGAGATTCTTCTTTGTGCGGTAATTGGCGAGAGATCACACTACTTTCAATCCAGTGGAAAATTCTTTCTAGAATTTTACTGGAGAGAATGAAGGATTTATTGGACAAAATCTGAGGGAAGAGCAGGCAGGTTTCAAGAAAAACAGATCTTGCACAGACCATTATTTTCACTTTACAAACAATAATTGAGCAAAGTTTAGAATGGAGAACATCTGCATATCTCAATTTTATTGACTTTGAGAAAGCATTCGACAGTATTCATAGGGAGACACTAATGGAAAATATTGAAGAGCTATGGCATACCAGTAAAATACTTAAACATAATCAAGAACATGTATGAAGGATACAATTGCACCGTACGACATGATGACAAACATTCCAACTGGTTCAGCATAACATCTAAAGTCAGGGAGGGATGTATTTTATCACCGCTTCTTTTCCTAACAACAATAGACTGGGTTATGTGTAGATCGATAACAGTAAATTTCGGTATACAATGGACCCTCTCATCCTTACTAAAAGACCTTTTGCATAGGATATTTATCTGATATCACATACACAGACACACATACAGGAGAAGACAAACACGGTAGCTTTAAATGCCAGTCAAATAGGGTTAAAGATCAATGAAAGGAAGACCAAAATTTTGGTCATAAATGGAAAGTGCAGACAACCAATAAAACTGAATGGAACTGATATTGAACAAGTAAACAATTTTTTCGAAAACTTTTATCTGGTTTCAAGTATATTATTTTGGAATTTTCCTTAAAGTTAAGCCATAAAAAGTAGACTTACTTTTTGCTACGTTTCGGTTACCAGATGCACCCAAGATACTCCCAGCGGGGGACACCAGCGAAAAGCTGAAAAATATTGGTGGCGCTAGACAGCACCGAGACACGAACTGTGACGACGCCGGGTCTACACGTCACTTGCGTGAACAAGGTTACCGATGTCAGTAACCGAAACGTAGCAAAAAGTAAGTCTACTTTTTATGGTTTAACTTGAAAGAAAATTCCACAATAAACAATTTTTTATACCTGGGAAGCACGCTGAACAAAGATGGGGACATTACTACAGAACTCAACATCAGAATTTGGAAAGCAGCAACTACATTCAGTATGCTAAACAACGGTTAGAAATCAAGAAAAATAACAAGAGTCACAAAATTAAAGCACAGAAGCAATATAAGAAGTATTACTATATGGTGCAGAGACGTGGAAAACAAGCAAGGCTATTGAATCAAAACTACGTGGATTTGAAGAAAGATTCTTACGTAAAATCTGGAACATCAGATGGCCAGAAACAATATCAAATAAAGAACTAGGGGAGCTGACAAAATTCAATGACACCAATACAGACATAAGGAAAAGGCGGTGGAGATGGTTAGGACATGTTTTGCGTATGGATGTTTCAAGACATACAAAAACAGCAATTAAATGGACCCCAGCAGGGAAGGGACAACCAAAGGGCACATGGAGGAGAACAACTGAACAAGAAATGAAATGCATAAATCAAACCTGAAATGGCAGAGGCCCCAAGTTGTAAAAACAGAATTCCTAGGTAAATTTGCTCAAGACGTATGGTACATCTATCTTGGGTGAGTCTACCGAGGCCATTTCAGGTTTGATTTATGCATTTCATTTCTTGTTCGACTGATAACTGGAGAGAAGCTGTGGAAGCTTTATGCACTGGAAAGTGTGAATATGATTAAGTAAGATATACCTAAAAATGCAAATTTAGAAATAATCAATCTCTTGTACGGTATCTTACTTTTCAGTTAAAAACTCCATATAAAATGCATAAAAAATAGTAGTAGTTAATTTCGATTAAAAGACAATTTGCAAAATGTATTAAGAATATTCAGTTTTTTTTTTTAAATACGTGGAGCCATTTCTACACTAGACTTGTGAATTACAACGACCACGACGACGACAACGACGACAACAACAACAACGGCAACAACATCGACAACAACAACCACAACCACAACAACAACCACAACCGCAGCAACACCAACACCAACGACCACGAAGACAACGACAACAACGATAATAGGCCTAATAATAATAATAATAATAATAATAATAAGTGTGATAGTGTTCATTGTTATTAACGGCAAGGTAGGTCTATTAATAAAGTCAACCCAGCTGTATACTTCATTTTGTCGGTCAGTCAATTTGTTTGTCTGTCCCATCGCGTTATGTTAAAAATATTTCTAAACCCCTTATTACGATACTAAATACAGTAAAAATAGAAAATTACTTGTTTTTCTCGTTTCTAGGCTGGGTGACTTTGAAATTGCTTTTTGTAGAATTGACTCAGCAGGCAATAAACCGAGAATCGATTGCTTTTGTAAATAATACTTGCCTTTATCGTAGAATTTATTAATAATAATATCTAAAACAGGCAAAGAAAATAAGAAAGTGGGACACTGATTGTTTAGAAAAATCTTGCTGTATATTATGTTAAATTTGATTTAACGTTTTGGCATATATCTGTCAGGAAATTAATAGGATGAGTTACTTCAATTTTTATTAGATTTTTTCAATTTTGCGTTAATTTAATAAATTGAAGTAACATGGAGTGATACGGCAAATGTTAAGAACATTCAGTTCACATTTTCCAAGTTGGTAGGACTATATTATGATCATTATGGATTATGAAGCCTCTGTGGTCTAATGGTTATGACGCTCGCCATGATAGCGAGAGGTCCCAAGTTCAAATCCCGTCGGAAGTATTTTTTCACACAATTTATTTATGGGATTAAATCCGTTGCGAGTTATGCTACACGGGTTATACCACCTAGTCTTTCTTTGAACACTGTATTTAACTTACTTTGATGATTTATAAAACAGTGTTAGCGGCAACTTGAATTGTGTGTGTTTAGAATTTCAAATCTATTGATAAATCCAAAACGTTTATGACGTTGCCCAATGTATGCTAGGCAAGTTTGCTAATCGCGCGTTCGTAATATTGAGCGCACTGTATTCGACATAGCAACGGGACGCGATTTGATTGGTTTAGTTATTTATTGAGGTCTCTTCCATTGAACTGCACTTTGTGGCTATGTATTCGATGGAAGTTAACCATCTAGCTGTTTAATAAATGAATGAATATGAATTACCGTAGTTTAAAGCAAACAGTGCCTTCTTGGTCAGTGTCCTAGAACTTACTTGGAATGGGAGGGGGTTATGGGGCTGTCGATGAACCAGGTAACGTAACCCTTATACTGTCAGTGACACAACGAAGAGACACAAAGTATTGCGCTCCCGTACAGAGACGAGCGTAGAGACGCATATTGTGGTGCTCCTATTTCTTAATCTGTGCATGCGGGCGTGTGCGCCTCTTTGCGCGCCCTTTTCACGCGCGTAACAGTTTTTGTTTCTTCGTGGTGTTACAGACGATATTAATGAGTACAATATGCACTAATTTGCCGTGATTTGCGTCTAATTAACCGCCTTACTACCGTACTGTATTTACAAAGTATAAAATATTTTTTAAGTCAATTTGTGCGGTGATTAAAATTTGTTAAGCTCCTTCCTCTTAAATGGCATATAATTTGCAAATTTGTTTTGAAAGCTCAATTGTAAATCGGGACCTCTCATAAGTTGACGGATTTTATTATTTTTTCCATGCTTATTTACACAAAGTACAAGTTTCCTTGGTCTTGGTGTTCTTTCTATTATCTAAGTGTATTATAAATAAATATGTAAAGGTAACACACTGTGTGGAAGTCATATCAGTCTGGCCCAAAAGAGGGCGCACTCGATTAACTTCACAATATGGAACGGTTTTAATTAACTTGAATTGTGCCAAAGAGGCTCTAAGAGCTTAAGACAGTCACCGATTTTCCTCCACTGATTACCATATAAATACAAAAGACGAATAACAACGGCTTGTCTACCAGTGTGGCACACTTACGAATTAATCTAATCATCCATGTACTTATTTAGCCTACTTAGCCGCTCGAGTTGTTACGACGTGAAAAGCCGTGCTAATGGAATATCAATTGGCGCGAATTTGCCGCGCACAATCACCGCATAACGAGTGTTTCTGATTAAACGGTCGGATTAATTTCGTTTTCATAAATGTAGAAGCGGATCACCCGTGGGATTTAACTCAACTTCTGTAGCCTGCTAATCGATTCTATAGGTTTCATTAAGCAATTCAATATGCCAGTGATTGTTTTGACAGTGGAGATTGATGTTTGTATTGTAACAATTCTCTTATGAAATTGATCGTTGTTGGAGCATTAATGAAGACGTTATTGATGGTAGTAATGATTGGTGAAAATACGCCACTGACGAGTAAAACTGAAATATGAGATTAAACAGAAAGTGAGAAAAGTAACTCGTTAAAACTAATTTAATATAAGAGAAACGGAATATTATAGAAAGTATTGTTTTCCCAAAGCAGTTTTAACAACTCTGGAAAGGTGTTAACAAAAACATGACAATGTTTTAACCAAAGTCTCAAATATGGAATTGTGAATTAATTAAATCAGTGTTTTAGGCTCTAATATTTAACATTATTTACTGATGTAAAGAGGGTCGTTTTTAAATGGGGTTTGATTGAAATGATGAGAGAGTTTGCCTTATCGTTGATTGTGACATAAAAAGGTTTGTGGTGCATGCTGAAGAGTTTATTACCTTTTCCTATTGAAAGTTACTTTAAGATATGGCGTAGGCTATTAAAATGATAACGAATTGCTAAATTCAGCAGATGTATGAATAAATATTCAGTCTTCAAGAGACTGAAATGTGGTAGCTTGTACAGTTCTTGTAACTCCTCCTGTTGTCGAACATAGCGCTGTGTAACAATCGCTAATGTAGAAAACAACATGCATGGATGCAGATCAAACGGCGCTATTGTAGATTTCTTGTTTCTACATGCTTTTGAGGTTTCTATAGCTGTGTATAGCTGTTTATGAAATCACAAGAAGGTAATATTAGAATGTTACCGTAACATTCCAAACAGATGCAAAATAACGAACTGGAACCCGCTGTTTAATTTATTTCAGTGGTAATTATGTTGAGCTTGATGTAGCAAAATCAATAATTTGTTTCAAAGAAAACGATCTACCGCTTACAGGTTGATACTCTGGGGTTGCCACAAGCATACCACTTCACTTGTCGAGTGCAGGAAGCCGCTGCCCTCACGTGGTCATCGATTACAGTTGAAAATCGATCATTCATCAAGCGTTACTCTCCTTTATAAATGCAGTTAGCCAAATGTGTTAGGCCTACCTATAATCCAATATCCTGGTTGTAACGAAAACAGTTTTTAATTTCATAAACACTGTAGGCCTATTAGTAGAGTTAGGCAATTTGAAGCCCGATGACGTAAATGGTGTTGGTTGGACCATCTGGTTCGTATTTGTTTGTTGTTTTATTTGGGTTTCTGAGGGCAGGGCTATCTCTCATAACTGACCACAAACAATCTATTTGATCGTCTGTAGTATATCCTCTCATAAATGCCTACAAACAATATTAACTATTTGATCGTCTGTAGTATCACCATTTAGGCCTATTATCTGTTTTGAGCAAAACTAAAATCGTAACTAAGCAGTGGTGGCGCCAGGATTTGCCCGACGGAGGGGTCATGGTCAACTCGAGAGGTCCGGGTGGGCGTGGTTGCCGGTTTGGTTTCGATGAGCAAAAAAAAAAAAAATAAATAAAATAAAAAAACGTTATTTCCCCGATTTTGCCCCATTGTTATGTCTATTCTATTTTTAGGGGCAATTATAAAATATTTTTATTTTGCTTTTCCCCGGCGAAAAATCGACGGGGGGGGGGCGGCTGGCCACTTTTACTATTGGGGTCAATTGTACACCAGGAGCTCCGCATATAAGGGGTGGAGGAGGGGGGCGCAACTACGTGTTGCCGATATTAGGTTGAGGCGCGCCGGCTGCTGATAACTGTCGTTTCGGCCCCTAGACGTTTCGACCCAACGTTATAAAATCTAATGGAGGTATGATTTTCCCCACTGCAAATAACGAGTATTTTGTCTATCGCATCCAGCACCTCTTAGTATCGCTATAAACGATTTGCGCCTCTTCCCCGCCTTATATTACGGGGAACCGGCCCTAGAATTGACCCCAAAAATAGCCTAAATTATACATGGACACGACGTAACATTAAAGTGCCACCAACATAGGCAAAATGTGGCAAATCACTTTTTTTTGCTCATCAAAATCAAAACCGGGAACCCACTCAGATCTGGGAAAGTGCGCCACTCTATCGCTGGATACAGATAAAAACCCAAGGCCTGCACTAGGTATATAATGTGATTTGTCTTTATTCATCAACATCACCGTCGCCATCGTTATCATGTATATCTAGACACTAACAAGGCATCTTTAAAAAAATACTTTTACATTTTCCTCTTTTTTAAAAAAAATGGACAGCAGAGTACTTAGTCTAATATTAATAAATTATCTGCTTCTGAAGTTAGACCGAATTATTGGGGTAATTTTGCGCACAGTTCGAGATGCATGGTTACGAGTTTGTGTACGAGTTGATTAGCACAAACGTGATTTATGGTTTTAATATCACCTCTTATGAAAATTTCACATTTCTGCGACTACGCCTGAGGCAGAGCGTACTATAGCCCGAGGCGTAAAAGTCGCCGATTTGTGTAGCCTGAGGCGTTAGTCGCAATTTGCCTAATTCTAGAATTAAAATTAATAAATTGTATATAGTTTTAACAGCTAAGTTAGCACTTACAAGTGTATTTATAACGATGTTATTTCAATCTGAATCTTAATGTATTACCTGTTAATAATTAATTGTTTCATATCTCGGTGATATTTAAAGTGACAACAATGCTGATTATTAAGTGTTATATGGAAAGAACAACGTGCGCGACAATACCGACAGACAGACATACTTATTTGTAAAGCTGTTTATATATGAGACGCCTGTCGTTCGGAAAACCCCCTCCCCTCCTTCTTGAGGTCCACCTAAGTTGTTGGGAGATTTGACAATACCCAGAGCAAACGTTTATTAACCTACATATATAGGCCTGTGTCCTCTGCAAGATCTTTTATATTTAGTCAGTTAATTAAAGCTTGAAACAGTTGTGCCTATTACTCGTATCGCATTGATTAAAAAAACTCACATTATACTATTTGGTATTAACAAATGAGAAAATACATATCTTATGTTTTGGAATAATGTTTTTTTTTTCTTTTCCAAATACATATCTTCTGTTCTGGAATACTAATTTTGCTTATGTTGTCCTTTATTTTGAACAATTAATTTCAACATTGTGTGCTTCCAAGAGTGCACCAAAGAGCATCTATAGACAAAAGTTTCCCGGGCATTAGGCGGATTCTGGAACCGCGACTATTGCCATTTTTCCCGGTAAGACTCCCAAGATGATCCGTTTTTTAGGAAAAAAGACACTCCCCCATTCAAAACCCAGCGTACCGGCCTGTCTGGCTCAAGACAAACAAAACGACGTTGCTGGATTATGAGTGTTTTTAAGATTTATCGAGTAAATTCAAAATCAATCTAACACATTCCATATTTATCATATTTTGTAACGCTTCCTGTGGTTGTTGATTTAAATATTGATAATACAAAAATAACTGGTGCATGCTGTAACAGCTTACATCCATCGTTAATTTTAATCTGTTTTTAGTCACGCTCTCGTAAAATTATGAAATATCACGTGGATTTGGCGAGGACTCTCACACAATAAGCCAAATTATAACACACCAGCAGTGAATTCATATTTAGCTTATGTATAATTTATATTTTTAAAAGCATACAAGTATAATAGTGATTGTGTATCTTTTACTGAAGAAATGAACATTGTTTAAAGATGTATTCAAACTAGAATCTATAAAAAAAACTTTGATATGATGACATCACATCATTACCACACATGGACATCTCCTTACCATATATGGACTTATGAAAGTTTGTCAAAGAAAATTTGATAGTTTGGACACACACTTGGTTAATACAACAATGCAGTCCATCCCTAAAATCGGTCTCGGTTAAAATTAAAACTAAACATCTCCTTTACGCTACTTTGTAATAGCATATCCTCTCCCTGTGCAAATTATTATCAGGGTGGATACACTTTAAGTAAACAGTAATTCCAAAACCATATTTACAAAAATTCAAATCTTTTTGTAAGATATAAGTATTGCAACGGTTTTATTTTCTAAAACTCAAACTTTATATTTATAAATTACTACAATACTTTATGTAGTACTTTTTAAATCTTACTCTATCCACAAACTTCAGTTACAAACCACGTGGAAAAAATGACCAGCGTTTACATGGAAGCTACCAAACAAGATGAGAAACGAAGTTTCTTAATAGAATACCTGCGACGAAAACTGTAACCAGCACATCCTATAGGCCTAGTTGTCTTAGGATTTACCGTAGGTGGCGATTTATATATTATTTCTGGCCCTAAGTCTGGCTTGATGTGCCCTTCAGAAACGTTGATAAATTAATAAAAACATCACAAACTACAGCTGCCAAGACAAAACTATATACTGTATATATAAAATATCTTTATAATTCAGCCCCGAAACTAGTTTAATTCTATCAACATGTATTTGGAGCATTGTCCTCTTTCACAAATAAATAGTTATAATCAGCACTGTAGAATCTGAACCCATCACCCTATAGTCGTTAAACATGCATTTGAGCCATTTTAAATGTTATAATGGTTTTATGTGGTTATATAGGACTCATCTTCTTGTCCAAACAATCGAAATTCGTAACATCATTTATTCAAGTTTTCAATGCATATTCTTTCCAAATACAACAGATGAAGATAAAATTCATTAAAAACGCATCATTACTGACTTCAGGTCGTTACTATGGCAACTACTCTTCTAACTCCCATGGAAATAGTTGGATGATTCCTCTAATGAAATTTTTATCCAAGGTTGACGATAATCTGGCTATCAACGCTGTGATTGATGGGTAATTGTGATCGACTGGGGTTTAATTAAAAGATAATCAAATACATTGTCTGCATATTTAGCATGCGCCCTACATTGTGTTGAACAATTGTGTATGGCATATTGTAAAAAATGGACATCTGCTTACGTAAGAATATGACAGACGATGTTTGAAAATTAGCGGGAATTCAGGGTCGAGCGGTAGATCAAAGATAGTTTGAGGTTATTAAATTTGTAATGAATTGATAACGAAACAATCAACGTCAATTAGCAAGGCGACCTTTACCAAATTCAGATGAAAGAAATACAAAAACATGAATACATAATAATACTTTTTTTTTTTCATTTTCTGTCTCTATACTAATAAATCTAATAATAAATTGGAATAGCAACAATAGCTTTTATCTTTATACTATTGCCAACAAACATTTATTTACAAAAGGTGGCCTTACGGCCCCATACTAATAGACGGGTTTCGGTGGAACAATAACCACGATCAGTGAACAGTTAGACAGCTAGCATTTTATTTATACCGGTGGCTGAATACACTGCATCATTGCCTATTAGCTGACAACGCGTTTACATTAATCGTATTGAGTTTAAAACTCGTTACCAAACTCATTTTAGGTTAACAAACGTAAATTGTGTGAATCTGAATGTTATTGCAAATTGGAATCAATATTTATATTAAAAATCAATAAACAATATATTAAAATTTAAACCCAAATGTTAAAGTTTTACAGAAAAGTTATGCTATTATTAAGTGTAATTTCACGGTTTTATTAATCATTAAGTAAAGTAATTAGAAAAAGTATAGTGGCACCAAATTCAAAGGTTCGTCTTTTTATTATAATCTTGCAGTTTGATAAGTTTGAAACCAGTCAGAGTTATAGAATAGTAGTTATTGTGGTAACAAAATTTGCCCACAAATTCACCGTAACTTCCGCTGACCGCAGCAGCAGCGTCCGCCGCGAAAAAAAACATGGCGAAACTAAAAGCCTCCCTATGAGACTTGCTCTTGAGAATGCTAACGAACTGAACCGTGCTGATTCCACTACCATTACTAATCAGATTGGTAAAAGCTTGCAAAGAATATTATTCCTTCTTCTCAAAATCTTAACCACCGGAGAGTATTTTACCTACATTGCTTAAAAATTACAAAATACACATTTCAATGCTTAAATTTTAAGCTCAACTTTTCAACAAATCTAAAAAAAAAATAAACATTAAATGGATATTTTATTATCCTTATGCCTATTTCTTGTAGGTAAATACTCTCCGGTTTTTGTACTGGGGTCTGGAGTGTCTCCGGTGGTTGGCCTGTGGTTGCCGGTGTTGTTTCGTACGACCGCACACCATAGATAGATTCAAGGAGATTTCTTTCCCGCATCGCCGTGGCGCCCTCAACCGGCCGCAGAATTTCCGAAAAGGTAATTTTTTTACCTATAAATCTACTCAGAGGGTTTTCAATGCTTTCATAATTTGTATATGATAAATGATGTTTATTCATGCGGGATCATACATAAGTCGTTAAATGTTAATCAGAGATTAAAATCCTTTAATGTGTTCATGTTTACAGGATATTGTTGATGTTATCATCAGCACACTGGAGGTAGTTATTCTACATTTAACGCTATGTGATTCCATATGACATCTATAACATTTGACAAATAATGATTAAAATGTGAATTACAGGGTATTCAGCAAGTACATACCTCCGCCCACGTTAGAATTTTCCTCTGTATAAATGTGAGGCCTTACCACAAAATGAGTCGCATCGTAGGTGAGATCAAATTGAGATAATCACCAAAATATGTCTGAAGTCAACTTTTTGTGAGAAATTTAGTTTTAATCAATTACAAGTACTATGGTACTACTATGGTATAGGTCAGTTTCATGCAGGAAAATGTCCTTCATTCAGATTTTCTGAGATTTGCAGTCGATTAGTTGTTTATTTTTAGATTGCTTTATTTACAAATTTCTCAAAACCATAATTCCATACATCAAAAGTTAAAATTATCATACTTGAGATCTACTTATCCAATGAATGTCATTTAAAAATGTAGGTTACGGCTTATATTATGCTTTATTAGAGGGTGCAATAACTCAATTTTTGATTTTCCTACCTTGAGACTCATTTTGTGGTGATACCAAATGACAAAATAAAATAATTTATCTAAAAAGCAATTGTTTTATAACCCGGGGGTGACACTACAATACTCAAATTCTTAGTGACAATAGTGCCATGTCAGCCCTTTACTAAAAACGTGAAGCTCATTGCGAACGAAGTGTCACGTGTGGACAAATGTCATGAAACACACATTTTTTTTTTTTACATTTTGTAATCTAGTTTAATTTCCAAATGGAAAAATGGATGCATTTTTGACCGTCATAAACTAAACATATTCTAATTACAAAATTAAATTTCATAGTATTTTAAAGATGTCTGAATTAAAAGGTTCAGATTTGTTTTCTCAAAAGAGTTTGATTTCATATTGGCTATATTAACGTTATTAGTTAATGACAGTTATGTACGATGAGAATGGAATTTATCGCAGTAAATAAATTTGCGTCCAGGAGGTTGTTAATATAATATAGGCATATAACCGCTGAAGACCTTCAAAATAAATATATTCTGACCTATATTGTGAGTATACATGTATAATTATTAGCAGTTTGCCTCGTAAAAGTAAATCAACCTACAAAAAAGCTTAAGGACAAGAAAATGAAAAGGCAGGATGGAATTAATTGAGATTGGATGTCTAGATGGTAGAATAAAAGTGGAGATAGTTCGAAACTATCTATTCACTACGAGATGAAAAGTTGTTGAAAAACATTAAAATCATATATGTGGTGGTATATTCGACACGAATATATAGACAAGAAAGTGGTAAAATCATCAGAGGGAAATATTTTATTTCACCTTTTTAAAAAATGCTTTTCTCGTATACAAGTGTATATTAGAAATATAAACATTGTTAAAAATGTAGATGTACAATATTGATTTATTAAAAGCCATTTAATCTCGTTTAACATTTCTAATGAGAATCGTATATATAGCTTGTATAAAAAGAATATTTTGTTAAAATACAACGATAGTAAGTGTAATCATGGAGGAAAGATACAGAATTGTTCAAGTTACTGAACTAAGCAATTAAGATGAACATTGTATAGGCCTATAAGGCGGGAATATTCTGTGCTCACTCACAAGTTCCTCTTGTACTTCATAAATCAAAATAATTTTTAAAAAATCAGATAGGCCTTGCTCGAATTAAAAAAAATATATAATAATAATAATAATAAATAATATGACTTCATAGGGAGAAAGTAGACCATTCCATAAAAACCATGAATCGAATTGTACAAATTTTCGTACAGAATGCAAACAATAAAAATTCATCAGTGAATCCATAACCGACATTCTACAAAAGTGTTCTAATCAAGACCCATTCTCGTATCAAATTAAATTCTATCGTTAATCGAAATTTGCAAAAGATTGCCTTTGGATCTGGTGCAAACTCATAACAACAAATGCTTATAATACTTAATTTCTCTACGAAATATTTTTCCACCGTAAATTACAACACATCATTATCATCAACAGCGAAAGTCATGCTACCACGTGGTACGATTAATTTAAGTATACGCGCGCATCTAGTTTTGCAGGCGATACATTTGATTGCTCAGATGGGAAATCATCCTGATCAAGATACGCAGAGAAAACAGCGTGCGAATAATTCACTCCTTAATGATATTTTTTTACTAACACAATTCCACACAGGCACAATATTCTAGAAACTATTATCCATTAGTTCCCCGTGTTACATTCTATCAAGAGAGATGCAAATGAATTTGAAAAACCTGATGTTGTACCCATTTATTATCAGTTGCCGTAACCTTTTAAAACGTTAGTTTCCCGTGTTAAAAAACAGCTGGAATATTACTCGCCATGCTCATATGATTAGATACGTAGCACCTTCTGATAATGTTTAAGAAGTACTGTTGGTTGTGCGAATTAGGCGCAGCCTCGTTCGAACTGACAAAGGAAGGCAATCATTTTAACCACCAAGCTACAAGGCTACATACTCCAATTACACACTATCATCAACTTACTATTTCTACTATCGAAGGCCGTGTTTCCGCAGGAATTTCGAATTATCCGATAAAATATCATCCAATCAAATCAATTTAAAAAATACAACTGCGCAACTTAGTGTAACCCATAATGCATTGTGAGTCCACTAACTTCCGGTTATTTTTTGGTAATTTCCCTTTTCCTCGCGTGGCACCCTGATGGAACCGCCCTGTATTCCTTACAAAAGCAAGATCAAGGTTGACCCCGTGTCAAAGGTAAAAAATTATCGCATTCAATTATCGGATATTTATCGGATACGTCAGAATACCTTAAACAACCGTTTCTGCAGCACTTTTATCGGATAATTTTTATCGCGATAATTTATCGGTTAATTTTTTTCCTGCGGAAACACGGCAATAGTTACCACTATAAGGAATGGACATGTGTTATTTAATCAATTTAAATCAGCGCATGAGCTCACCCAAAACATTGAAACCGAGAGCCCAGGAACGAGGGCTCATTAGCAGTTTGTTTTACATTATGATACAATATTATATCAACAGTGTAGCACTTAAGGAGCTATATCTGAATAATACTGGTCGTATAAACTTTACGTTTCATTAGATAACAAAGGGGAAATTACAATTTCGGTCACTTGGTTTTTTTGTAGTTCCATTTAAATAAATAGCAATGTGCTTTGTTAACAATTTAACACCAAAAATAATTATCCATGATTAGCCATTACCAAAAAATGAGGTATAGGCCTAAGCACCTTATGACTTTTCCATTTTGGAATAGCGCTTCAACGAGTCTAAAACGCATTTCAGAATTGGATACCAAGTTCAAAATTGTTCCGTGAAAATGAATGTGAAAAGATAAACTTGAAAATATATGAAAGAAATGACTACGGATAATATTATACATAGGAGGATTAGAATATGTTTGTATGTTGAGTAAAATTTAATGTGGTTAATCCAAATTATATATAAGGTTTTTTTCAACATAACGACAACTAACGTAACATGTCATGTTTCGTGTCACTCTCAATCAACCCGAAGTCTGCTACATTATTAATGGTTTATATGATCACCTGTCAACTTTCATATAATATCAGTACTATTTTTTACTTTAGGAAATTGACTTAATGAAGGTATTACGACAGTTTGGATAAGTGACTGGTCTTACAGTCTGAACTTTTATACTTGTTGTGTCACACTTCTGTAAATTTTCGTAAGGAAGCGAAAAAAAAAACACAAGTAAAATATTATTTGCAGTTCACATTTGCTGTTTTGGGTCAATGCTTGCCAATAAAGTATTAATGAACCTGTTTATCGTTATTCTACGATGATCCATAAGTACCGCCGCCTTGAAGGTGTCCTGTGACATTTCTAAAGCTTTAGTGGTGATACCTATGGGCCATCGTATCGGCCTATTGTATTTTAGAGAATTTTATGCTTTGCTTAGGTAAATTTTCTGAACGATGACAATGACAAAACCAGTGGCGTATTTAGAGGGGCTGATAAGAGTACTCGAGCCCTAACCCTTCCCCATTCAGCGGTAGACAAAATATAATTCAAGTTCAGCTTCAAGTTAATCATTATTCCACATTCATATGTAAAACACACTCATTTGACAATTTGTGTAAAATGGAGTGCCACTACAACAAGCAATAATGCATTTAAATGTGGATCCCCAAGAAACTGATATAGAGCATAATGTACAATTAACAAGTAAAAGTGATATAAGAATGGAAAGTGTGTTATCGAGCACCTCTTTCAAGACGAAATGAGCACCACTTCCGAAGAAAAGAACTAAAAAGTCAGTTATAGGGAAAATTTTTTGCCTTGTCCGAAGTCTAATTGGGGTTGATTACCCTCTTCTCCAATTCCTGAATATACCCCTGCGAACGGCACTGGGTCTAGAAAGACATATATTCGTATAAACCAACTGTTGAAGAAAGTCTGACCTAACGGTGACAACAGAGTGGCCCGTCAGATAAAGGAAAAAATCAAGAAATACGGAACGGCAATCCACAATATACAGCGATTATAAACCATTGTAAAATTAATACACATTTTTGGAGTTTATCTTCAAAAGTCAAAGCGCCTCTCTTTGTCTCGTTTCAATCTTATTTTTTATCATGAAAATCATCCTTTTCGAGCTTGAAATAATCTCTCTGCAAAGAAGTGAAAAAATGACTCAACGACTATGCCTTGTAGATGGTATTTCCCCGGCGGTACCGCCCATCACTTTAAGCGTTCAATCTTGCAGGTAGTTTGTTCGTGACTAATGTCGTCTGCAAAATTGGCATTAGCGTGATTGACAGTGGAAAACAATAATCTCCACTCTAGTTTTATTATTGAAAAACACTCGTTTAGTCCTTCAACAAATGAGGACAATTTCGAAGTCAATCATAAGTGTGAGTCACAGTTCACTGATGCTACGAGAAAAATATAAATGCTCCATATTTTGAAATCTCAGCAGAATCATCTGCTATTTTAACCTTGAGGATAAAATACAGCTGATGAAATGTAAAAATATGTTTATGTCTTATGATACCACGTAACAGGTCATATCAAGTTCAGAAATTTCGGAATACTGTCAAGTACAGTAGCCGAAAAGAGGAAGAGTTTAAATATCATGTTAACCATATGTGGCAGAGTAAAGCCAAATGAGACGTAAGTCCAAATGCTAGTTTTCCACAATAGGCAGAAATTTAAAAATGATAATTTTTTTTCAAATTTTATTTTATTTAAAAAATTATCAAGTTCATACATTCAACTTTCATACTATCTGAACAATTTTCAGATATATGATCAAAAAATGTTTAAAAATGCAATTTAAAATGACCTTGCTTAGTCAATGTATACTGATAAACAATTTATTTTCAAATGCAGTTTTCTCAAAACTTACATTTTAAATGGTCGAACTTCGATTGTTCATATCGCAAGGAAACATCATATGAAACTGATTTTTTTTTCATGTTAAAAATAATAATGTGTAGTTTTATAATCTATAAAAAACTCAATTTTTCAATTTTCCGACTTATGTCTTATTTGGCTTGGCTCTGCCACATATCAGTAATCTAAAGTTAAATTCAGGCACAGTAGTATGGTCACCTAAAATGACAAAAAAATGATTAATTTTGAAATTAATTTGCTTATATCATATCCAAGTAACATCACAAACTTGCAAGAATAGAAATTAATTTATTCATATTTAAAAAATGTGTTAATACGATTTTTACACTGAAACTGACCAAAATTACTGAAGATTTCAAATTTTGAGGGTACTTGTTCATTTCAGCATATACGCCTAATGTTGCAAAATTATACCAGTGTATCTAATAGGGGGTCTTTTGTAGTCTTAGGATTCGTGACATCCATCTCATTAATAATAGGCCTATAGTCATATAATTAAATATCTGATATAATTATATATCTGATATATAATTATTTGTCAGGATATATAATTAAATACCAGATATATAATTATATGTCGGGATATATAATTCAATATCAGATATACAATTATAATGTCCGATAGGCCTATATAAATATCAGATATATAATTATATGTCTGGATATATAATTACATATCCTGTTATATAATATATTACTCGATATATAATTAAATGACTTGATATATAATAAATATCAATTAAGGAACACCGGCGCCTCATAGGTATCTCCTCAATGCATTGACTATATAAATATTTATTTAATGTGTTAACGGTCAAAGCAATTGACCTATTTGACAATTGACTCTTATCTTATTGTTCCATTTCAATGATAATCTAAATCGATAATTAGCAATAATCTTGAGCAGGTGGTAGTTCCAATAATTATAATAAACCATGTTTATAATGTACCTGGGTTAATTTGTTTTCCAAAGATATGGAACAAAAATTAACAACAACTCAGAAAGTTATGGAAAGAAGAATGCTTAACTTGTCTCTATAAGACAAAGTCAGAAGCACCGAGATAAGATGGAAAATAAAACAAAGATCAAGGATATTATACTAGTGAAGATCAAAGAAATTAAATGGATGGCAGGTCATTTTACAAGAACTCAAACAGTAGTTGGAACAAGAGACTCACAGAATGGTAGCCAATAAATGGTAAAAGGAGAAGAGGAAGACAAGAAAAGATGGGGGATGAACTAACACTAACACGGCAACTTGGATGAAAACAGCATCTGATAGAAGAAAGTGGAAATTACTAGAGGAGAGCTTCACCCAACAACGGATGACGACGACGATGATAATGATAAAATGGATAAAGTACCGGTAGTCGGGGCAGTCCAGTGGTTAAGATAGTAGAATCATGTTGATTAACCGTGTTCAATTTCCGGCGAGAGTGGGTCTCAGGTCTCAGTTCAGAGGTTTCAATGTCTACCTTTCCAAAAATATGTGTAAAAAATATTTAAAAGCTCAACATCCTGCTTGTTAATGGAATGATAGTTTCCAACATGTATCATCACTGCTAAAAATGTGTTATAGTATTAATTTTCCCCAAATCATTACCGAACATGTTTGCATACTTTCTTTCAACCAATATTTTGAAATAAATATGCCAATTTAAGCTCTGATTGAGAAACTTTTACAAAACCTGGAGAATCTGGAGAAAACTAAATTCTGGGAGCCCGAGAGATGATCCAGTGGAGACTCAAGCCTTGGAGACTTGGGAGCTCTGCTAAGGATTATTGTTAAAGTATACCAGGAAAGGTTAAAATACGGCGTGGAAAGGAACTGGCCACCATACCACAATGCCGAAGAAAAATGAGCTCCTAACACGTCATCCCCCATATTCAGTCTTAAATATTAGACTACCTTTTAGGCCTAGGCTATTAAAACAAATTACGATATTTATTTACATTTGGTTAAGCCTTTATTCTTACTAGTCACGCTCAAGTTTAAATTGCAATACAGCACAAAAAACTGTTTAAAGTACCCAAACCTGCATTTAAAAGTATATTAAATACACGTGCAGGTTCTACTACGTTAAGCTGTTCGTTATATTTCAAAATGTTATATCAAAATGTCATTAAAAATATGAGCGACATTCTTCGATGGTGTTTTAACCTTTTTTGAAAGCTGGGTCAATCAAAGTGGCAAAAGCTAAGCAGACTTTAAAGGCCTAAATTAGATTCAGTAGTTCATTGACTTTGCAAGGATATATAGATAGAGAGAGAGAGCCCTATTTACTAAGAAATAATTCTTTGTAATTCCACTGCATCGTTATTCTTAGAACGTAATGAGCTAGCCAAACAAAATTTATTGCAATTAAACCGTCGTTAGAGAAGCAAGATGAAACTAATTGGGGCAGCCCCGAAGTCGCTGCGATTGAGCTAATACCATACGACTGTAAATTCTCTGTATACATGAACTGCTAATCCAAACGATGATGTCATTATTCGATCCGACGATATCAAATACCGATACATATTTTTATCTGTACGGATGTATTTATGGGCGGCCATTAAGGTTGTTTTCCACTAGGCGAATTTATTCGCGCGAACAAACAGCGAACAATTGTACGCCTATGCAGTTTCATCATTCAACCGATCATTCGCATTTTTTTCTCTTCCTTTGTTAGTTTGAATTGTTTCGCGAACAACGTTTTGCGTAGCCTGTCTCACAGACCTTACGGTCGGGTTTTCACTTTTATTTGTTTGATTCCGTTTAAGGCGCTATTGACGTCCCATACTCACTTATTTTAGTTTAGCCGTAAGGTCTGTACAAACAGTTCATGCGTGACGATTCACGCCCGAATATCTGGCGTGAATTGTCACACTTGATTGAATTCGAAAA
>JAOTQE010048445.1:0-21154 GCA_025631205.1 Nesometra sesokonis
TTTTTAACGTCGAAAGTGACCCCTTTTCCTGTCGATTGTTGTGAAAATCGTCATTTTTCAAAATTAACAATCGAAAACGCCGTTTCAAATCGCCGTTTTTTGGAATAACGATCGACAGGAAAAGAGGCTTCAGTAATGACATCCCTGCAATATAATGTACAGGGTAAACTACAACTTAACTAGGAGGTTCTAGAAGAAGTTCAGAAAGGTATCTAAAATCAATAATTTTAACACTATAAAAATAACATTTTCAATGTAGAATGTGTTTGCTGAACATGGCAGATGTTCCAACCTCTAAGGTCTAAAATTCGAGAGATTTTTCAAATCTGAGGTCTAAAATTCAAGAGATTTTTCAAAGTGCGCCCTCTATCTTAAAATACTACTCCTTAGACTGCGTTTTATGACAGAAGGGCCGAAAAAACAGGCCAGAAAGGTGTTAACTAGTGTCAATTACGATTTATACGCTGTATTTATTGATTCTAGTAGGCCTAAATGTTATTTTAAGCCAAATTATGGTACTAGAATACGTTTAAATTTTAACAGAAAATCGGGAGATTGGTTAGAAAAATCGGGAGACTGTTAAAATTTCGGGAGACTCCCGGACAAATCGGGAGGGTTGGAACCTCTGCATGGTTACAGGGAGGTATTACTATACTGTAGTCCCCTGGCTATATTTTTTGCAAACATTTAAATCAAAAGTGGTAGTGTTTGCTGTGCGGTTTCATTGGAATTTTCTTCATGATTAGTAGTTTATATTTGAGACTTTATGTTTCTGGTACAGTGCAAATGATTGATGGGTTGTTCATAAATGTCAAAATACAGGTCTTTGTTCTCTGTAATCTCTGCTTAAGGTATGTGATAATAATAATGTTTAGCAGCCTCTACTACTACAGTATAATCCATTGAAAATAAAAAAAAATTTGTTGTCACACATGAATGCAAATTAAATGATTCGCCAGTAAATAAAATCAAAGAAAGTAATGCTTCTACAATATTTAGAAAACTGGAAAACATACCAACAATAACATTGAAACACAAGTATTTGTACTCAACCTTGATAGAGTCAGCTACCTATAGGCTTCGGATTATTCTGTCTACAATAATCTGTTTTCAATCTTAATGAGCTATTGAACTCACCTTTACAGTAAATAAAAACTTAAAGTATGTGCCAAGCAAGTTGTTTAAACCAAGACCTATAGCATTATTCTGCCAAGGTTTTTTTTAACTTTATTTTGTGTCACATGTAACAGCAAACTTACTCACCACTTAATGTCATGCTTTCTAAATCGAGAGTGGTATTTAGCTCTTAGTTTAGTTGGTGGTAATCTCTGTGCTGTGGAGACACCATGCCACTTTCTTTGTGTTTTGGCTGGAGGATTGAAATACAAGCTAATAGCACACCATCTTTCGGATGACATGTTAAGTCGTTTGTTCCCAGTACAACATGGCTTATGTGCATGTTAAAGAATGCAGTGCACTCTTCGGAAAAGAGTAGGAGATTGTCTCCTGTGTATTGCCCAGTCACTGCTAGAAGGATCTCACTGGAAATAAGGGCTTGGACTTTTGTGGGATATCTTTGGTGTCTCACAACACAGAATAAAATAATTTAAAAAAAAAAAAAAAATCAAATTATGAGGCTTATGGAGTGGTGTGTTAGATCGTGAAAAAGAGCCCAGTGTGCAGCTAGGCTCGCACCTGGGACCTCAAGATTGGAAGGCAAGCATGTTAACCTTCAAGCACCACTCCTATTCACCACATTAAAAATAAGCTAGCTTGTTGTTAGTTTTGATGCATATTTTATTATATGAAAATGGTAGAATATCCAGATTTTCTAGCAGTCACAATGATACTTTTAAAATGTTTAATAAAAGAGCCAAATGAAATATACAGTGATTCATTTTTTTAGTGCTTTTGACTTAATTAACTTCACAAACATAGACCTTCTGTACCTTGCTAAGAAAATTTAAAGCGGTGCAATTATACTAACCTTTTTTACAAGTTTACAATATTATATATATTGATGTCTTTAACATTTTTAATTTAATATTAATATTTTTTATGCAGAATTGTCCAACGAAAGCAGAAGCAAGACGGAGTGCTGCAAAGATTGCACTTATGAACTCTGTGTTCAATGAACATCCATCCAGAAAAATATCAGATGAGTTTATTGAAAGAGCTGTTACTGATGCAAAATCCTCATTTAAGGTATGGTCTTTCATCATACTGTTTTTTAATGGTTAATAATGATCAGTCCAGTGTATCAACTGTGCATTTACAGTTTTCCCAAGCTTGAAGTTGAATCTTTTCTAATTTTCATCAGTAGCAATAAATGCCCTGTTTTGATAAAGTGTCCCTCAAAAAATTAATAAAAAAATTTTAAACTAGTACGGTGATGGTAGAAATGTAATCGAAAAATAAATAGGTATACACTTGGAGTTTGATTTTTTTCTAAAAAAAATCTTTGTTGTTCAAGCCCCATCACTCTAAATTCCGGGTCAGCAGTTTTTACAAATTTTCTATTTCCTGAAAATTTTTAAAGAAATACGTAAGGCTCCGAAAATTTAGCTGTAAGTAATAAAAACAATTTTAGGTACAACAAAACCTATGTTTTACGTATCCTGATTTTACGTTTCCTGGATTTTACGTACGCATAAAATGATCGATGATGTCATCATTTTAGAGAGATTTTTACAATCACAAATATTTTGACAAAATGTAAATAATTTGGAGGGAAAAAATTATATTTGTGTCCAAAATTTTATTTCATTCTAACATTCAAATAACCAAACATAAAATATTATGTTTTAATTAATGAATTCAAGTGATTTAAAGTCATTTTAAAACCATCATTTGGTCGATTTTTCGCTATGCCTAGCCTAGTCTTACCATGGTAAACGGTGATTAAAATAAACCAAACTATAGAGGGCTCACTCTGGGAGCTAAAACCCCCATGTATTGTTATGCGATGAAAAATTCGATCAGTTTTAGTTACAGTATTTTAAATGCATTTTATTGCCGATTTCTATTGTGAATTTTATTGAAAAATCAATAAAAAATAAACATGACTAGTAAGTACTGGAATAATTAGGCTTACTTTAGCAAAAAATCTCTAAAAACGATCTTGGTGCTTAGGTCTCAGCAGCAGGCAAAACACTAGGTATGGTGTTTCTGGATTTTACGGATCCCATGTATTATGTACGACCTCTGGTTCTGTACTGTATTGAAAATACGGCCAATATGTGCTTACTAAAAAAAGTGTTAAAAAAATCTTTTTCTAGGCCTTAGAATTAATAGACCAGTCGAGTCTCCTAAAGTCAACCACTCAAAAAAATCAAATTCCATGCTAAAGTGAACCTTTATGAAAGTCAAAAATCATGAAATGACTCTCTAAAACCAAACAAAATGGGCAGTCCAAAGGGTGGGTAGTTTTAGGAGCAAGAGGCTCAAATTATAAACACACAATTCCTAGAGATTCTTGTGGTCATTTGACCATCACTTATAATGTTTATCCTAAAAAAAAGGTCTACACAAGTATAATTTTTCCTCAACACTTTGCTTATTATGAAACAATAGTACTGTATAGCTAACATCTTTTTTCAGTGTTAAAGATGTATTGTCACCCAAAAATGACCATAAGAGTCATAATCATTCATTTTGAAATTAACTTGCTCATATTAAAGTAACATCAAAGTTATGAATTTCAGAATAGAAATTACTGTACACATATTTAGTAATTGTTTAATAAGATTTTTACCCTAAAAATTACCCAAATTTTAGAGGCTTCCAGCCTTTTTATGGATTTTTGCTACATTTAAGCATTATATTGTTGCAAAGTAGAGGTAGAAATTTTTTTTTAATATTATAATTTTCAGTGGAATGATCAGAATTTATATATTTCTTCAAAATAAGCAAGTTATTTTCAAAATAATTTTTTTTTCATTTTCAGGTGACAATACATCACCATTGCTAAACTTCACATTTCCGTCTTACAAACTAATATTTTGAAAAATAGGCCAATTTATGCTCTAATTGTGAAACTTTCACAAAACCCAGAGAACTACATTGAGAATTTTCTAGAGAAATCTAAATTCTGGGAGGTAATTTAATCATTTTGGGAGCTCGGGAGTGATCCAAAATTTCTGTAGACTCCATGACAACCCTGAAGATTTGTTGGAGAATTGACAGTTGTTTCATTTTGGAATCGTGCATAAATTGAAGTTCTTTACTTTAAACAAGATCTATTTAAACTATTACTTCTTTATTTTTGTGTTCAGGGAGGTCCAGATGATGACCACAACCCAAGTACAAGTATCGGTGCATTCCGCTTCATGTTGGACTCAAACAAGGGAAAGTCAATGTTAGAATTTCAGGAGCTGATGACAGTATTCCAACTACTACACTGGAATGGTAGCCTAAAAGCAATGCGTGAACGCCAGTGTTCGCGTCAAGAGGTCCTTGCTCATTATTCTCACCGTGCTCTAGACGATGACCTGCGTAGTCAGATGGCCCTTGATTGGATCTCCAGGGAGCAAGAATCACCTGGCGCCATCATGAGAGAGCTGGATGTTTCAGACCAAGAGATTGAGGCAGCACGCTTAGCGGGACGCGAGTTAAGGTTCCCAAAAGAAAAGAAGGATATCTTGATGTTAGCCTGTAGTCAAATGGGTCCAATATAACGTTTTAATAGAATATATTTATATTTTTTTTATTCAGTGATACACGTCCATTTTATCATACTTTTTATAATATACAACAAAAATATGATAGTAAATAGCATGAGATATTATGATATTGCTTGTGCACTATATTAATAAAAAAAGTAGATTTTAAAAAATATATAAGTTAATAAGTTGAAGTTTATGCATGGTATTTTTTTTCTTAGATTTTAACAGATTTTTTTTAAAGAAAGCACCAATCCATGTATTTTAGATGTTCAACTTCCAATTCAAATTCTATCACTATACTTTGATGTTGTTTTTGATTATCATGATCTTTGAATTATGCAAATTAGGCATGGTTATTCATGTAGCCATTCAGTGATTGTTATGACATGTGTGATTAATACACCTTATTTTCCCAGGTGAGCAGGTTTTATGAATGAAATTCGGGACTGAAGGCATTTGAGTTATAAACATCATGGGTATGACAGCTTCCTTGTTTATCTTAATCCTACTGATGAGCGGGAGTTTGAGTGGAAGCAGTTGACCGAGCGGTTGCGTTTAGGACTTCCAATTATTAGGTCGGTGGTTAGAGGGTCACTTTGGTCGGCTGTTTGTGTTCCTAGGCAAGACACTCTATCCATGTTGCTTCTCTCCACCCAGGAGTATAAGTTGGTACCTGGGAGGTACAAATACAATTTGCACTGAATACAGCTGCAGCATTATGAAATGAATTTGTATTTTATAGGAGTTTGTTCCAATGACTGGGGTAATAATTGTAAAGTGCTTATGAGGCCTTGGCAATAAGCGCTATATAAATGTCACATATTATTATGTCACATATTTTGACATAACATCCAGTGTTAGGCACAAATGGTGCAAAATAAGATTGCAAATTATGAAAAATACCAAGAAAAAAGAAAGTATAATGCATACTTCAAATATTGAAATTGGGATTCAATATTTCAACATCAATTGTGTCATCATCAAGAATCAATGATTGCTTGTAATGGTACAGACAATCAGTTGAAATTATATTTATGTTTGACTCGAAATATTGAAATACATAACCATTGTGTTTGAATTTAATACTTTGACATTATGTCATAATCTGAAATAAAATCAAGGAACCAAGAAACATTTTAAGCAATGTCTTGTACACTACAGATACTATAATGTCTGAGGAATTGTACCATGCATTCACGGCTAGTCAGGAAGTCAATTTGATAGCAAGATGTAAAACAGCACAGTTTTATGTAATTGAAGCACATTTGGAATAAAAAATCCAAGAGGATCCTAGAGGAAACTGAAATGATGGTGACATGTGATGAGATGTACATCCCTTAAATCTTTTATAGGTTTAAGGCTTAAGATCAGGTTAACAAGTACCACACCAAAATCAAATAAATGACAGCTTTTTACCTCACCGAAAGAGTAAAACTATAAAAAGTAATGTAGGATATATTATTTTACCATTTGCCTTCCACATTTCAATGGAGATATAAGGGAGATATAAGGGATATTTAAGAGCTATGATTTTTCGTGTGGACATAGGACAGGTTTTGATGCAACCTTGTCTGTAATTCTCATTAGTTTATATCTGATATAAAAAAATAAAAACATATGAACATAGCTTCTGATAATGCATGCTGTATCAAATGGTTGAATTACATTGTTGTTTGTAGCATGGAAAGATTGACAGTTGATAACAAATTTTAATATAAAACTATATTTCTAGTTAGGAATATTTGACTATTTGATTCAGTGACAATTATAATATGCGAGGCCTCACCACAAAATGAGTCGCATCGTAGGTAAGATCAAATTGAGTTAATTACCAAAATAGGTTTAAAGTCAAATTTTTGAGAAATTAAGTTTTAATCGATTATGAGTGCTATGGTACATCTCTTAACATTACAATACTTTTTAGATCATTTTTTCATGCTGGAAAGTGTCCTTTATGCAGATTTTCTGAGAATCATAGTCTTTTAATTGTTTATTTTTCGATTGTTTTATGGGAGATTTTCTCAAAACCATGTTTCCATACATGGAAAATTTGAATGCTCATATCTTTGGATGTACTTGTCCAATCAATGTCATCTAAAGTGTAGGTTACAGCTTATATTGTGCATTATTAGAAGGTTCCAATAATTCAGTTTTGGATTTTCCTACCATGAGACTCATTTTGTTGTGATACCTCACATATGCACTTGAAACTGGTTTTAACAACAAATTTTTGGCATACACTATAAGTAGAGATTAGAGGCCTAATCAGTGAATCATTATGTGTATATTCCCATTAGAATATTGAATCAATTTTACCCTACATTTTCAAAGAAATGTAGGGTAATTTTGAATTGACCACCTCACTGGCTTTTCACTTTGAAGGTTTATAAAGGATAGAACTAAGCGATCAAGTGTAACCTAATCCAATTATCCATTATGATAAGAATGACAAAATTTCTAATGGGGATGTACAACTAATGATTTAATTTGATCTAAAATAAAACACCTTGTGTAATTGCTTGAAGGAGAACTGCATACATTATTCATATACTGCCCTCAAACAGAAAGCATTTCATGTTTTAGCAAGCATACCTTAATGTGATATGATGCTATTAGAAATATTGGAACAATATTAGTTAATAGCTATTTGTAATCCTACACTAAGCTATTAATTTAATGGACTATACATGATTCAATTACAGCCCTTACATCGCTTAGTAGTGAAACTGTAACATATGCCAGTTTATCCAATAATATATGAACAGCACTACAGTATGTTATAACCAAAAAAAAATTCAAACCATTCCTTGATAAATATAGGCCTGAAGGAACGAGAATATTTTTAAAAAATGCAATGTTTAATTCTAGATGTACATTAAAAAATTTGCATTTCAATTCATGAATTGAATTCTTCATGTATACACTAATATGATATGGTAAAAAAATATGTATGTAGTTTTTCATTTTCGCTGTTAAATACAACAAAATATTGAACAGAGAGAACCATAATTTTGAACATTATTGAGGCAAGCTTAAATGACCACAGGTTTAATTTAATTTTACTGTTATTAGTTGGATAATTATAATATATAATGCCATAATTTTGGGGCTAGAGACAAATATTGTACTTCCTGTGAAAAATTGGATTCCTCTTCACTCGTACTATAACTTTCTGTATCTCCCTAAAATATTCAAAATTATAATATAACTAATAATATTTGAATCGTTTGTATTCATAATAATTCCTTAAAAATATACAATGAAAAATCACGATATTTTTAATGTGGAAGCAATGATAATATTTAAAGCAGATGTAAATTGTTTTAATACTACACATAATGTTGATAATTTTCTTTTACATATCTTAATACATACCTTGAATTTTTAATTCGTTATTTATTTATTCATTTATAACTGTAAATACTGTGATTTTTATTCCATAGTGTGCAGTAGTTTAAACCTGAATTTGAAAAATATGTAAATAATGTGTAAAAGTTTTCTAACATTATTTCTTGATGGTGCAGTATAGGTATTTATAGAGAGTAATAATTAAAATAATTATGTGGTAATTTACATTAACATGTACAATTTTTATTGGATTTGATTTATTTCGGTACCAATACAGGTTAATAATAAATAAAATAATATGATAATTATTTTCATCGTATCGTGGATTACAGCAGCTACTAAATCCCCAGAGTGGGATTGATTGTACATCCTGATGGGTTTTACAATTAACAAGCATACATTACAAATAAACTAACAGCAACTAATAATAGCGTTAGCAACTGTATAATATGTAAAAAAAGCCATACAAAAAATTCATCAATGGTGTTTTGCATTAGTCTTTACATTTGTCAGGTTATTTTATTTTTAATCACGTTGGTATCATTATTTAAAATAAATGTATTTTTAATGGAATAATTACTGGGTATTAAACACTTAGTAGCTGGACTATTCCATGGTAGTTATTGGGAATGTTTGTTATATTGTGACTTCCGGTGGTCTCTCAAAATTAGCAAGCCTAATATTTCTTAATTGCTTTTTTGAGGTTTTTGAATACTAACTGCTGGTAAATTGCTGATTTGTTTATTTTGTATTCGTTTTAAGATTTTACACCGGTAATTAATAGATAATGTAAAAGTATCTTCACAACTTGTTCATCTTTTTTTCAAATTCATTGTACAATTTACTATGGTATAAATTTATAAATAGGAAACAACACTTTGATAATTTCCTTATACAGGATATTAGAATACTTCTGAAAGTGATCAGTTCTTTATAACATAAAATAAACTATAGATAATATAAATGTGATTTCTCTTTTTTTCATCTTATTTTCAAATCATGATAGGCCTTACTATGAAATTTAAAACTAATAAAAACTAACACTTATAATCTTCTTCAAAACAGTAATTTCAAATAATCTTTTGGGAAGTCGTGAATGCTTATTTTTTCATGAATATTTGACATACTGTATATCTATCAAGTTTACTTGTTTAATGTTTTTAATATCGTCATTTTACCGTCTTTGAGAAACCATAATTTAGCGATGATTTGCAGTGAAGGTCTCGTAAATTTGTATTACATTTTGCGTTGACGTATTTTGTTTCATAATGCTGTGATATTTTATATTCGTATGATTACTCGGCGGCGGCGAATGCTTAAAGCACGTTTGAATCTAACCGTCCGTGATGTTTAGCCGTAGGTTCAGAGGTTCTAGTAAATTCACAGCTCGCGCTTTTAGTCTTTACAAGTTACATGCGGAAAACGCATTTACTAACACTAGCTAGACGTAGATCATAAGATTATTAAAAAGAAACAGTTTTATACCATCAGCACGCCTAAAAAATATGAATTTAGTAAAAGGTTTTTATGTTTTAATTCAAAATACATACTGTCGACATGCGTAGTCACTTGAAACGTTATTTGTTTTAATATTTTTTTCGTATCAATTTAACAAAAAATAAGAACCCATAGTATATTTTAAAATTGCCGTAACCGACCAGGCCATGTATCATTTTGACTACTAAAAGGTGCCGTAGCCAGCATAGGCGACGCTGGGGCTTAGGAGGTTCGTAGGCAGGGGCGGATGCATACTTTTGGAAAGGGGGGTGGGGAATGGTGGGCCGGTAGAGAGTCAAAGTTCTAGGGGTACCCAGGTAGGTCCAATATATATTATATAAATATATTTCAGAAAGAAAACAAAATTGCTAAAATTTTGCATCATCCTGGCTACGGCCCTAATTACGTTCTGGAAAATGTTAAAAGATTAAAACAATGTTTTTTTTTCAAGTGACTACACATCTTAAAACCCGTGTTATTGACTTATGGTGCTTCGGTTAGTGTTTTGTTAAGAGTTCACTTCTCAAAGGTAAACGCAAATGTGTTACAACATGTCGTTCTATATAACTTTGTAACTGATACCTGTTTGAAATAAAGCAATTAAAATTCATGTGTATGCGTTCGAGCGTGTATTGAATTATAAAATCCCTCTTTCCCATTGGAATTACCGCCATCTGCTCAGCCAGGGCAATTGTATACACTGTAGATCTTTGAAATACTGTAGTAATTTTATTTTTCTAACGTTTCCAATCCCCCACCCCTAAAATTGACCTGACCGTATTTTGTGTGGTTTTGAATGAGAGTGGACTAAAATAGATGCAAAATCCTGAATCCGCCCCTACTAATAATCATATTCATCTATGTGACGTATTGTTAAGCCAATGTTTGACTGGCCTAATTGTTACAATACACCTGTGTGCGTGTATTATAATTATAAAGTGCAATACAGATCTAATTATCTATACCGTTAAACAATGTGAACTAGTTTACGACAAACTGCAGAACACCAAGCGTTAGCAGCATGAATTTGTCTCAGTCGTTGTGGCATAATTTAAATATTAGGGGACCCTCTTAGCGGAATCCACATTTATTCATCGAAATTTTGCCGAGCCATACATACATGCATACAATACAAGCCTGTATGCCAACCCCAGTTCTTATGCAGGCGTAACACGTGGGTGAATTTGGTGGCGAGCTGTTACGGTACATTTTGGTAAATTGCACATTTTGGTAAATTACCAAACTCAGTGCCGTAGCTAGCATGAGGCAGACGAGGCAGTCGCCTCGTCAGAAATTATCAAAATTTGGCTTTAATAAGGGGGCTCGCCCTCCGACCTCCAACAGACGGGTTCCAGTCCCTGGAATCCTGCATGACCCCCAGACTTCGCCTCGTCTGTTTTTCAACTCTCGCTAAGGCCCTGAAACTGTGCAGTTACAAAAATGTGCCGTAACATGTTACGGCACATTTTGGTAACTTCACACAATCATCACAAAAGCACATAAGTGCAATTGGTTTTTGTCCCCACCGAACGAATTCGGTAGCCTAAAGGGACTATGAAACGGTATGTTGGGGTGTGGGTGTGTGTGCTCAAATGATAAAATTTGCTTCCTCTCTGTCATTTCTAGGCCGGTTTTGCTTCTGATTGTTCTGACTAGAATTGAAACTAACAAAATTTTACTTTTTCCACATTTAACAGTGCATTTTACTTGGTTGGGACAACCAAACTCATATTCATTAACTATGCAAATTTTATCAAATGTGTCTTGTGCCGTACGTGTTCTCTCCAAGACCAATGTGCATGTGTTACAAACGCTAATATAAAAAACTCAACAGCTTATGTAGAAAAATCCCAGCTTATGTATACAGAACGATCAACAATTAATGTAGAAAACTGATATTGCCTCACAGCTAATGAGATTCAAGCAACAGCTAATGTAGAAAATTTCGATACCATTGACTGAAACATGAATGGAACTAAACTACTGTTACCTGCGCATTTCAGTGGCGCGTAAACGCTGTGTTAACATTTTTTAAAGACTTGAGGAAGACGGGGCAGGTTGTCATTTAAACAATGTTAACACAGCGTTTACGCGACACAGCACAGGTAAATTACAATAGTTCTCTCCATGTTTCATTCAATAATATTGTAATTTTTTACATTAGCTATATTACTGCTTGACCGTATAATAATTCTCAAACCCACCAATGTGTTTTAGTTCAGTTACCAATTACGTTTAATGTGCAAATTGTCCAAAATATGCAGGCAAATCCACTTTTAACTGCACATTTTGGTAACAGTTGATCCCGTCAGGTATAGAGGTGCACTATCGGCACATTCTGGTAACAAATTTCTGTTACCAAAATGTGTAGTTACCAAAATGTTCCATAAAGTAGTTACGGCACATTTTGGTAAACTGCACATTTTGATAATTTACCAAAATGTGCAATTTACCAAAATATGCCATAACACGAGCTTCCAAATCGTCACTTAGACAAAATCGTGACAATGATTGGCAGAACATAGTAACATAGAATAAAATCGTATTACTTCCTAATAATTGCGAATTTTTAAGAGTTTGTATAAGTTTGTAACATCAACATTGTAAAGATTGCAGCTTTCAAAAGTGAGGTTTTGCAAACTTACGAAATACGAATACGAAATCGGATACGTCATAAATTCGTGTAACGTTTGAATAGAAAACCTTGAATATCTGTCATAGTTGGTGAATATTTTAGGATGATCATCAACGAATCGTATGTGAACAATTTGACACATTTCTGAACACACTTAGCAAATTTAAAAAATGGAAGTGTGACGTATCCGTTTTCGTTTTCGTATTTCGTAAGTTTGCGAAACCTCACTATTGACGAATTTTCACGAATTTTATTTGTTTCGTCTTGAGTTCTTCCACGTGTAATGACGGCGCGTGCCTTATATGTGGGGGGTTTCCTCCCTGTCGGGGGTGTTTCCTTGCTCTCAGGGAATTCCTGGCGCCGCCACTGTCCATCTGTGCAGCCAGCTTCACTTCTAGTTGTTATCAACCCCAGGTTAAGGTCTGGTGGTGCCATCCACAACGCCATTCGGCGCTTCAGAAGGTGTTATGCTGTATAGAGGGAAAACATTACATATGAATCATTTCACGGAATACAAGGGGATAACCACATGTTATGCAACAACACCCTGTATACGGTCGATCACTAGGTTAAGACTGTTCTCTTGGCCTTTGTAAATTAAAGTGAACTAGACCTATCGGACCAAAGTAGACTTGCTGAGCATGTACCACTTACAGGGGCGGATTTAACGTGGGGGGGGGGGCGCCCCTGAGGCAATTTCCGGACGTCTAGAAACCAAGATTTTCCGGGGGAGCATGCCCCCGGACCCCCTAAAACTTTTCTCTTTACCGCCCCGCCCCTTCCAGCCCCCTTTTTCAAAAGTCTGCATCCGCCCCTGCACTTACGCATG
The DNA here is from genome assembly GCA_025631205.1 of Nesometra sesokonis. Taxonomy (NCBI): domain Eukaryota; kingdom Metazoa; phylum Echinodermata; class Crinoidea; order Comatulida; family Antedonidae; genus Nesometra; species Nesometra sesokonis. Next base: position 12,974 of record JAOTQE010048445.1, read on the forward strand.
CATCTTATTTTACCTTAAGTAGTAAAGTTTCAAAAAAGATCAGCATAATACGCTTAGAGTTATAAAATGTATTATGTAGACTGTAATTTACCCTAAATACATGCACGCCTATGCAAATTTTATTGCCTGAATTGGTAGTCCACAGTCAAATTGGCCATATGTCGTCTCTGGATAAAGTTTGACTCTTGATATATGAGGATATCGGTTTATTATAAACTTAAAAACCTTCGGTTTCCATTGTGATGGTGTTCAAAACATCCCCTACTCCTTGTTCAAGATTTCTTAATCCATACATCACCACGATATGAGCCACTGTCCTTTTGCCTTAAAGAAATTAGAACTAGACTAATAGGAGAATTGTCATACTCTGCCATTCTGGCCTCTGATTATGGCTTCTTGATAAGTGTTGTCTATATGACTTGAATGTGGCAATGTGACAATTTACCTCATGAACCCAGGAAGAACCCAAATTGTGTGTCGATATAGAGGGCGCACTTTATGATTTTTTTGGTCATTCTAAAACGTTAATGTACTTCAATTTATTTTTTTATATATATTTGCTATATGAGCATAAAAACCACGAGAAAAACAATCAAAATACTTATGAATAGTACAGAATTTGTTTCTCGGACAATATACAGATCTAGGGTAAGTAAAACTACTATATTAGGCCTATGAATTCTCCATCTGCACTTCTCATCCCTCTTTCATGGCGGCATCTCACCCTTATTCGAAGAATCAACATACGTTAACATTTTTGTAACTATATTGAAACAAAATATTTGTGCAGCATAATACAATTTAAAACATGAAATACATAATGTATAGGGATTTGAAGGTTGTAATAATAACCCACTAGCCCTACTGTATGAATAACACTTCTCTATCAGTAACACATCATAAATGTTGATCTTAATATTTAATAACTCACTATAGTAATCCATTGGGGTCACTATTACTATATAATTATTTAGATTATTAGATTATTTTAGATCTACCCTTTGTATTAAATGACAGTAACGAAGACATGGTACTGTAATAACCAGTGGTGGCGCCAGGATTTGCCCGACAGGGGTGCCATGGTCTCCGACAGGGGGAAATCTGGGTGGGCGTGGTTGCCCGTTTGGTTGGTTTTAATGAGCAAGAAAAAATAAATAAAATAAAAAAAACTTTATTTTCTCGTCTTTCGCCCATTTTAGGTCTATTTTCTGTTTTTTTTTTGGGTCACTTGTACAATATTTTTATTTTGCTTTCCCCGACGAAAACGGGCAATCTTCCCCGAAGGAGGCCAGCCTTCCCCGACGGGGGGCCCTGGCCCTGCCCCACCGCCCCTCCCTCTGCTGGCGCCACCATTGGTAATAACTTTCTTCCAGTCCGGGAATCTGTGAGAATAAGAGTTTTAAATTCAGATTGAAATACCAAGTATTATTAAGAGCAGGAAAGAGAACTGCCTAATAAATTTTCTTGGGTCGAGGAAGACAATGAAGTCGACGCTTCGGCAGAAATACTAATTATAACTGAAGATGATGACGACCGTACCGAATAGCATGAATGATAGTGTTATCTATCAAAAATTAAAATAAATAAATAAAATAAACGAAGGTGGGCGTGTGTTTTTTAGTTTATGAATAAAGTTAGGCCTAATCAGGGTCATGAACAGTCTGGAACATTTATCAATGATGTTCTGTTTTTTTTTATATTATAGGCGTATTAAAAGTTATTTTGCAAGCCATTAGTATTGACTTCCAAATTAACTTTTAATATAATGTATACCCTTTGAAACTACCCGACCAATCTCATATAATACATTTTATAACATCACACTTTTAAGGCAATGCTGTTGATTAACTTTCAGTATGGTTGTAAATCATGTTTCAATGTGGAAAATCTATACAGTAGTATTTAAAACATCCTTTTATAAACAGAGATAAATTCAGATCAATTGTAACACAAAATGATGTGCGTATCGTGCGTCATACCGTAGGCTACTCCGCTAACAATGTTGGAGAAGGTATTTTTCGCTCCTGATTATTTACATATATATTTATATATATAAGCCACGGTTTTCATCGAAAACCCATGAAACTTAGTCACAATGTTTCTCGACTAAAGATACCGAGCTAACTACATTTTCAAGGGAAGAGTCAATGGAAAATCAATTAAAAATAACCACCTTCGGCCAATGCTACTGTAAATTTACAAAAGCTTTTAATTTCTATATAGTTTGAATTAATGAAGTTTGACTCAGTGACTGGTACTAGTTTTCGACCCGACAGCCCGAGATAAATTCCTATGGTTGTAACGTTTTGTTCTCATTATTATGATCCAATGCTCTTGCTCCCCCCACATTATTTACTAATAGTGAGGTTTCGCAAATTTACGAAAAACGAAAACGGATACGTCAAACTTCCATTTTTGAAATTTGCTAAATGTGTTAAAAAATATACCAAATTTTCCACGTACTAATCGTTGATGGTTGTCCTAAAATATTTACCAAATGTGACAGATATTCAAAGTGTTCTATGCAAACGTTAAGAATTTATGACGTTTTCGTTTTCGTTTTGTGAATTTGCGAAACTTCACTAATATTATTTAAATATTATTATTCATATTATTACTTTAAATAAATAAATAAATAAATAATAAATATGTACACATTGCTTATTTCAATGAAAGAATTTATACAGGGGAGAATTATGATGTGGGTGGAGGTCAGTGTGCCCTCTAGGCCTAGTTACAATAGGCCTATCTGTTACTACCTTTTAGTAAAGCTATTGTTGCTCACATGTTTTCCAGGTTGAATATATTTTCAATGCAAAAATACGTAACAAACTATAAGATAGGATAAATGATAAGTACAATACAGTATAATGATGTATTTTGCGATGTCGTTTGAGTGATGGTGCCCGTACAGTCCTGCACGCTGGGGGTGGAGTACCCACTCCTTATTGAGGTCTTCCTGAGCTAGGAAATATTGACAATTCACAGAGCAATTGTTTATTGACCTACATTTTTACGTGTCTTCTATAAGATCTGTTGTAGTCCTATTTAGTCATTTAATTAAGATTGAAACCAAACAATTGCGACTTAATACCCGCTTATTTAAAAAAAGTCACATTATTGCTACTTACAAAAAAAAAAACAAACAAACAAAATTATATATCTTCTGTTTTGGAATAGAGAAGTTCAATCTTTTGTGCAAATATATCCCTGTTATTGAAAACTAATTTTGTTTATTTTGCCCTTTATTTTGAACAATTAATTTTAACGTGTGCACCTTACAGTGCACCAGAGAGTATCAGTATCTATAGACACACATTTTCCGGATCTTAGGCGGGACTTGGACCCAGGCCTTGCTATTTGTTTTTTCCGATAAAATTCTATCACGGTGGTTCAATTTTTAGGAAATAGAACCCCTCCCCCATTCACAACCCAACGGGCCTGCTCGTATGTGTCTCTAACCACGTACTCTCTGTAAAGCTATTTGGTTTTAGCAGGTAACGAACAATATAAATAGGCCTATATAACAGAGAGTATATTATAAAGAGACACTGTGTTGATACGTGGTTCTTGTTTGATCATCTTTTCCACACATGGCTGGTTATCTGTCGGTTGTTTCCATCTTTATGGACCCAATTAAAGTAGTTTGTGCTTAAAAGCCCCATGAAAATAAAATTAAGCCTACTTTTTGTTTGCTTTTTTACTTACATCAAACGTTAGGCCGAAACCATTAGTTCTGTTTGAAAATGTGTATCTTTTATCAACCAGAGGTACCCAGCAATGGCGAGGTTTCGCCTCCAAAATCGATACAAAAACCAATTCATTGTTTTTTTCTTCTATGAATTTCCAGTATTCACTTATGAGTTTATATACAGTAAAATTAAATAAATAGTTTTATATTTACTACTAATATAGACCAGAGGCGGTGGAACGTTTTTGGGTCAGGGGACGAGGTTAAATTTTGTACAGCTACCCCACCCTTGGAGGACGCATCACAGTATCGAAAAGAGGGGTGCTCAACCCGATTACAATTTGTTAAGCAAAAAAAAACCCCGCTATTGACTATAATTTGTGCTATCTTGGTTCTTGGGAGGTAGTCAGAGAGACAAGATCTTGGGAGGTTGTCAGATACAAGATATAGAAAAAGTCAATCTACCTGATTGTATTGTTCATGTGGTATCCCACCCCACTTGTTATCCTATTCTACCACCCATAGGCAAAATTATGTATAAACAATAGTATAAAAATGTTGTTTTTGGAGGTGGGTGATTTAATGTGTTTTAATAACCTAAACCGTGATTATAATCATAAATCATTAATCAATTAAAATTGGTTGATAAGTAGTGACGATTTTGTTCTTCAATCTGAAAATATTATGAATAAACAAATTAATACTATAAACTGACGATTAAAAATGCAACACCGATATCTGAAGATACAATAGTTAATTTTTTGAATAATATTATTGTTGATGATGTTAATAATAATAATAATAATATTACAACGTTTTTATATTTTATTATTCTATAAAACATAAAAACGTTATCTCATCAAACATACTGTAGGCCTACCGCTGTAAATTTTGCAAGTTTAAAAAGTTGGCCGCATCATCCCGAAAGTCACACTTTGAATCTAAAGTTTACAACTACTATAGGCCTACCTTCTACCATGAAGATTTTACCTCCATGCTTCCACACACTAATTTTAAATGTTAAACTTTTTTTTTGTAAATTTGAACGACAACATACGCTGTTCAATGGTGACGTAATGCTAACGATGTAATTCCATTTAGAGCATTGTCTGCCTTATTTGGATATTAAAACCCCACTCCGGGCCTAATGCTATTATACATTCATATATCACGTATTCAAATTCTATAATAAATAAATTACATTCATTCTCTGTATCTCGTATATTATCATATTCATATGTAGGCATACAGCCTTGTCAATTACTACTGACAATAATGTATTTGTATTTAAGGTAATTTTCATTATCAGTTAAAATATCCTTGCTAAAAGCTCGAGTGGTTATATTGACATTTGATGGGCCTGATGCCTACTTCCGGTAGAAAACTGACATGCCGACGCTTTATTTGGAAACACTAACAGTATTTCAAAATGATATTGTGTATGACATCATTATTGTACGTCAAAAGTTTACGATATAATTTGATTTAAGTGCTAGTATACAAATATACTGTCAAACTGTTAATCTGTATGGAAACATAGGCAATATCAACACTGCCCTTGATTTATTACATCCAAAAGCTTAATTCTACGTGTCCTCCCGTGTGAATTGTTTTTGTGATGGAAAGATTATTCGCCGATATTCAGCGAACCTAATCCTATCCGTAATTAGCGATCATAACGGCGTAGGATGTACCGTGCTCCGGCTTCTCGTATAAGAATATCGTGTCATAACGTGTTAACTATTTTTGAACGCAGTCCTTGTCACATCACCTAACGCAAAGTTGGTTTCAATAGAAGGTAAGTCCATTGCATTTATTATAACGATGCGGAACTGAAGCACAGACGCAGCACATGAATGGTACTGTAGGTGGAATTAAACTGATGGGAACATGTTTCCTAAGCAACTAGTAATATGATCTAGATTTCTAGGAGTAGGATCTATAATTTACAGAAGGTTTAATTTAACGCAAAGTTTGTTTCTATAGAAGGTAAGTCCATATTGCATTTACTATAACGATGCGGCACTCAAACACAGACGTAGCTCATGGATCGTACTGTAGATGAATTAAACTGATGGGAATATGTGTTTCTTAAGCAACTGGTAATAAGATGTAGATTTCTAGAAGTAGTATCTATTATTTACAGAAGGTTTAATTTAATGCAAAGTTTGTTTCTATCAGAAGGTGAGTCCATTCTATATATATGCGTTCATTGTTACAGCAAACTTGACGAGACACTAAGTGGCGGTCGATAAAGATACAGTTGGTGGAATCAAATAGATTAAAATTTGTTTTTTATTTAAATGTTACTATTTTTCATGTCCACCTAAAGCATTGGTAGGTAAGTCAACTAATTATTATAACTATCGATGCGCGAATTCTACTATGAATCTCCCGAGTGGCTTGTGGTTAATGATACTGTTTATCAGGAAGTGAGAGGACAATTTGTGTTTAAGCAGTTAGTTACTTCTACGCAAATTTCGGAAAATTAGGCAATAATGTGGGTTGTACGGTATTCTCTCCAACGCATTGTCGTTACAACCGCTTGCAGCAAAGGGTGCTGTGGAATTAAAAATTGAAAAATTCACAAAAGCAAAGTTTCCGAAAGGTTTTACCGATTTCTAGCGATGCGGGATACTACAGATGCATCAGCTCTTGATTGACTGATGATGATGTAGTGTATTTGTCAATGCATCGAAATTTCACGTATTACGCCCAAGACCCATTAATACAAAGTTGTATGTTTTACCAGACAAGATTGTACATACATTGTACATACAGGTTCTTCAAAAAATAAGTTCTTCAAAGTACTATGTGGAAGCATCAAGCAAAAATGTAAGGTAAAAATGTTTCAAAGCGAAGTTACGTAGTTTAATAATGTCAACTAGTAGCACCGCAACAACGTCTGTGTACGGTATTTACAAATTAAAGGAATCACAGTTGGAAAATAGTATATTTAATTATATATTTATTAGTAAGATTTGTGTATTTTAAAAGTAAATATAACACAAAATCCTATCTTTTCCAATTCTATTGAAAAAAAAATGTTTATGTTGTGTGGTTTGATGCCTAAAAAAAATTATCGTTTGTCAGCGTAATGATGTCATGTCTACCATCAATGCGATATTATATAGCATCCAGGTTAGTCTCCTACTACTAGGATATTTTAGTTGCTTTCAAATAATAATAATAATACATCAATACAAAGAAGTCTCCATATTGACGCATACACACATTAATCAAACATGTTATCAAATATAATGAATAGAAATGTATACACAATATCGGCCAGGTCGTTTGTCTTGAAAAGTATATAAAATATTATTTCCACTATACTATGTAAAAATTCAGACTATATATGGTGATGTTAGCTTTGTTTTTATGTTTTTATTATAATCTGTAATTCTAAGAGCATAACGTATCACATGTGCATTGCTGTTGTTAAACATAAACGAGGAATAGTTTTGCCATATAACAGTAGATATACTCATTTCGTATTGCATAATTGTATGTCTCCTACAGTCGTTGACATGTTTTCTTGAAATTGGGTAAAGGGGAACTCCGGGGTTGAAATTTCTATGGATACACCTGTAGAACAATTAGTTGTTACCTAACTGACAAAATTTCACAACATTAGGCATGATGTAATGAAGGAAAATACCTTCAAATGTAGGGGAGAGTGGGGTTGGTTGGGTCAGGGGTTGGTTGGGTCAGCTGGTTTTTTGTCATAATTAAAAGAATTGGGCAAATTTTTGGACTTGGTCTGGCAACCATATCACATTACCGAGACTTCTGCAAAAAATCGTGTTATTCTGAATTTATCTTACTATCCTACTGTGTTTACCTGCTTTTAACCCTGTAAGTTGACTTTTTTCAAATTGTACATATTTATAATTATAAATTGTTATGTAATTATATTCCCAAAACATGTGGCATAGTTTGAAAGCTTATATATTAAGGTAAAAATACACACAGGCTCGTCATGTCTGCTAGGCTCATAAAGTGGTGTAATTTTACAAAATACACAACGGTGCCTGTGTGAGGTTGGTTGGGTCAGGTGACCCAACCATCCCCACGTTTGTCCTCGAGCATGCTTTAAGATTTATCACATATGTAGGCCTAGGTATTGGACATTTCGATTTGGTATTAAGTTCTTAAAGCATACTACATGCTGTAGTAACATAATTGGCCTTTCTTTAGGCCTATTAAATTTTATTTTATAAAATAGAATAACCCTCCTCCTAGGCCTAGGCCTGTTTTTTTAAAATCACTTTAAATAACATAAATTTTAAATTAAAAGACTCATTAACATTACATAGCTATTATAGGGCCTAGTTCCACTTACATTTAATAAATATGAATATATTTTATTATTTTAGGTCATCATTATTATGGTGCGAAACTTTAAACGGAAGCGTGGAAAAAGATCCAGACCTTGTACGACGTGCTGTCAGAGATCAGTTGTCAGTCCGTGCAGCCTCTAGAGAATT
>JAOTQE010048556.1:0-21153 GCA_025631205.1 Nesometra sesokonis
GGATAAACTACGTTTTGACGATAATAGGGGGCGCGCGCCGGTTGCAAAATACTCCTCTGTATTATTATTTGGAGCGCATTGAGGTGTGTACCAATACAATAATGAAAATTATAGTACAAGGTCCGATCGAGACGTAAGTGGCGCTCTGGTAGGTCGAGGGAAAGGACCTGGTGTACGGCCAGGATGTGCAACCGAATGATTGGAAGTCAAGCATACTGAGCTACAGCACCACCACTTTAAATGTGGAGATTTTTAGTTGCTTCAGAACTTGATGGGTACCGTAACTTTCTTGTCTTTCAAACTCCAGCTGGGGTTAGAATCTTCTCTGTTAATTCTCATTAAGGCGTTGTTAGATGGGGCATGGGGTTGTTAGGTGGGTAACTAAAAGTTTCTTCATAGTCAGTTGTAAAAGCTTAAGACAAACTCAGATCAAGTAGAAAAAAATTTCTTTAGAACTTAAAACGATTAAATTATTGGAAATTGTTATCGGATGGAACTAGGACTACGTCTCCACATCACCAGTATAAATAATACATTAGAGGCTGACAATTCGTTTCGTGCAGTCAAAAGTAAATGTTACCTTGTCATTTAAAAACAAATTAGAGTTAATTGACAGAGGATTAACGTTGTATGAATATTTACATGTTTGCTATAAGCAAAGTGTTATGATTCCAAGATCCATGATGATGACATATAATTGAATATCTGTGTAATTGTAAAGACAAGGCTGCATTATTTTGAAGAAAGAGGTAATGCGTAAAATGAACACTAAGTTGGGACACCTGTGGCTAAGGGCCTTGCTTCTTTGTAGGTGTTATTGCTTTTAACCAAGGTGTTACTTCAAGAGTAAATAGATAAAAAATAAAAGCATCCTTTAAAAGGTATTATCTGCCTTTAGTTGATTTCAATGGGTAGATTAGCGAATGCAATCGGCCCCATCGGTAAAATACAAAGTTAAGAATTTCCAAGGACCACAATGGGCTACATTTAGCAAGACAAACTTTTGCATTCATCTCGCATCAATCGGGCTTTTAACTAATTTGCCTCTTGAGTGGCGGCAATAATGTTAGTGGTACATTTTGCTGATTTTAATTAAAGACGGCCAGTAAAGGTGTTAGGCTAAATTGCTTTTAATCCGCAAGGATTCTAAAGCTAGGCCTTCGGTGATTCTTTAGGGCTTGACTGGCGGACTTGATGAACTAGCAGGACCTACTTAGAACCTTGTTCAGTAAACATTATGACATGTCTATATAGGCACGTATATATAGGCACGATTATGTGTGTGCCGCTTAGGGCCCTATTCGGGCCCTGTACTCAAACTCATTGTCGTCAGTTTTTAATATCCCACCCCTCCCCTAATTCAGCTCCACAGCAACTATTGTTGTTACCCACTAAATAAGTTATAGGTCTACTTGAAATGTATATTATTGGCCAACTCGATCGGGATTCATTAACACTTTGTAATTTGAGTAGTAGACCCACTTTTAATTTGGGACTCACTTTGCAACATGTTTTCCGGAATTACCGCATTTTCTAAATGTTGTGAAAATTCAACTGTTAGGACAGAACTAATTGTTCTATAGTTATCCATAGAAATTTTAATCTTGAAGCCCTTTAAACGTGTCGGTTATTATATTATTATTAGGTTAGATTTACCATTGATATACTAGGCCTATTGTTATATGGGTTTACTACTGTATATCGTTTGGATGCAACTCTTTTTTTTTATAATTAGCAAGGAATGGGGTTACTAATTATTAACATAATGTTATTTGTATTGTTATGACGTCTGTGTGTCATATGATGCCTATTGCCTGTTATTAATAAGTTTGGAAAAGCAATCAAGAAATTAAGCTTTGTTATACTTTCCGTCGCCGAAGGCTAGATGATTTTAGAAAATTGTTTCCTTGGTAAGACTTTATTGTTCCTTCACTTGGAAAATTTACATCAATGTTCACACACTCACAAATTGATAGTCCATAACTGACGAAAGATTATTTTATTTGAAAAAGCTATATCTTAATTTAATATAACAAGAAGTGCAAGCGAGTTGTGTCTTGTCATTATTGTTCACGCTGGTTTTGGGGGCGTTAACACTGCTTAAACAAGTACTCGCATCTTGATCAGCCCCGACTCCGTGAAATTGTTTTAATGAATTTTTAATTTGTTATTATTATGTATCTGAATGTTCGTTATTTCCATCTAAAACTGTTGTATTGTTCGGCATTAGTTACTGAGACGGTAAAATCTTTGACTTGCAATCTGAAATTATAGGTTGCAGTTCTGTCGTGGACTAGGTCTAGGTCTGTCTTTTTTTTACAAGTGTCCGACTGTTCACTATTTCCTTCTAAAACACTGTTCCATTGTGGAACCTTAGTTGGCAGACCGGGTAAGACGTTTGACTTGTGACGCTAGGTGAAATGTACTGACGGGTTCAATTTCTTTTCACGGCGATTTAGGCCTACAAAAAATGTATTAAAACAATCAAGCGCCTACTAAATTTTCCGAGCTTCACCAAAAAATCCATTGATCAATCAGAGCGCCCACTCAATTTCCGACTATCACCAAAAATAGGCCTATCCATTAGGCCTATGCAAATTTACGAAATACAACGAAAACGGATAGGGCCTATGTCACACTTAAAGTTGCTAAATGTGTTAAAAAATATATCAAATTTTGTAACTTAGAATTAGGCCTATTGATTTCATTATTTCAAAAATAATTTATAGCCTACTGTTTAGTCAATTTAATTATTAATTTATGTCTACTTTATAGTTCGATAATTATTTAGATTAAAAAAAACCCATTAATTTAGCTCCTATAAACCACGAGATTATCTGATAAAACATGTATACCTATACTTATTTAGGCTCACGTGAGAAATAGAGCACATCCGAAACCCCTACTTGGTATACGGCACTACATTACCTGTTATTTGACCACATTTACCTATACTACTCTATCTACACTCGACATTTATGTAGAATTGTTTTACCATAGACCTGATCGGTTCTCAAAACTGAATTATAAACATGGGCGTAGACAGTGGGGAGGAGAGGCTTTGGTGGCTTTTCATTGCCTCATCCTCAACCATGGTGGGGCTGAGGCAAAATTGGGCTGGTTAAGCCGCAAACGTGTCTACGATTAGGCCTACTCTCAGTCGTATATGGCTCGTTTGATACCATCAACATATAGGCATACCATTACCATCAACATTACCATAACCATCATCATTTTTTTTAAAATTTTGAATAATCATGAATTAGGCCTACCATCACCATAACCATAAAAACTACCATTGCCATCCGTTATCATTACCATCATTAGGCCTATAAGTGAGTACCGGTATTGCATGATATTTCAGATTGTAAATCATTTCAAAACGAGCAAAGTTTTAAATTTCTGAATTTGTTTTTAAGGTAAACATCTTGAGAAGGCAGTGTTGTTGGAGACGTTTAGTAAACTTCTCCTATAGCTATCGACGCCATCTACACGATGACCAGCGAGATAGATTACCACCAGTCGTCCGTCCGGATAGTGGCTTCATCACAGAATGGTATCGTTTTTCTTAAGTCAAATTACCCCACACAAAACACAAATACGAAAGTAAATTTGCAGTTCAATAATTACTTTTTTTCATAATGTAAACGGTAAAAAGACGGAAATATATGCCTCGGATAATTAAAAATATCTTGCCGTTGGCGTTTCGTAGCACAAGTAACGTTAAGTTGTGGTGGCTGTAGGCAATATTGGACATGATCATGTAAGGGTTTGTTACGAAGAGCTCAAGCTCTAGTCGACTGGTCTAGCAGTTGTTGATGTATCTCGGACATCTAGGCCCAGTGGATTATTAAATAATATTTGAAGCACATGATATAGCCAAGAACTTTTCAACTTGTTTGCAAAAGTTTACAAAGAGCACGGGTAAATCGTAGAATGCCTACTCACGTTTTTAAATTGCGTTGGTGTAAATAAATTGTTTCAGAGGTATTGAGAGACGTCGATTTTTTAACCTGGTAGCTAACAGAAATTATGATACACTGTTCTCCCCAGCAAGAACTAAGGATAATGAAGTTTTTAATTTACTCTGATGAACACGCACGACAGCGTAAGATAAGCATAGGCCTAATAGTTGTAAAAATCTTTATTATCTAATCATATTTTTAATCATTTTTTCTGTGTGACTCTTTTATGTAGATATTGTAAAATGCAGTCTTCTAAAATTTATTAAAAACCTAAATCATGATGAAAAGAATCTAATGTAGGCATATGAAATTTTCGACAAATCACAGTTCCCCACAAATTCTAACAAACACAGTTTTTTAGACCTAATATTAGTTGTGTTTGTATATCAGATACGGTATGCGGTACCAGTATAGTACTGTACCGTACCTTACATTGTACTTAGTACCGTATGGTAGATTGTGATGAAGGTTAGGTAAAATTCATCATACATAGATCCAACAAGTTTAAGGTGTACCGAATACCACCTATTTCTTTACCCCATGCGTATACCAGTAGGCCTGTCCATGTGTAAAGAATTTCTTTACTCCATAAGAAGTCATAGAGGAAATAATCAACACCACTACTGCTTTCCAGGTAGCGTAAATTCAGAACGACGCGTTTAAGTCTCTGTTTTTTTCGAATAAATATATATAATTTTATGTTGAATACCGTCTACTTTTTGTTCATAGTGAGCTTTGATTTGCGACAACGTGGAACAAGAAAATAAATGCGCTCAGCCGTGACCGGTCCTGTGCATTCTACTCTATTTTAATCGATTTCAATACCAACGACGCGCACGTACGCGCGAATTAACACAATCTTCATAAATTCATAGAAACTGGCTATTATTTTCTATAAGGCCTATAATTATGCCTAATGCAGGGAGACTATGATGTTAGATAGGCCTACCTCATTTCATCATTATGATACCGTACGATGTGGCTGGACACAAAAAAAAATCCGACGACCGTCTCAGATACATGGCGACAAAGCAACGCACATAGTTCTGCCATGCGCAGTGGCGTTGGCATGACGTCGGTACGTTCCACGTCATCGCAAATCGAAAGCTCCCTTATATTTTATCAGTGACACCACGTAGACATTGTTACGCTCGAGCACAAAAAATGTTCGTAAAAAGTCTCAATTTGCGCGCTCTATTTTTTTACAGATCCCTGCTTGTAGTAGGCCAACAAATAGGACCGCCCACAGTTGATCTCTAGCGCTTTTCTGCACGTGCATATTAATTTGTACCTTCATGGTGTCACGTTTTTAAAGCTGAAACAATTTGCCCCACTTATTTTGAAGCAATAGATTATTACTATATTGAAAATTAAAAAATATGAATAGGCCTATAGCCAAATATTAATACCCAACAACCTAAATACATTGCACTAGAAAACTTCAAAGTGACTGACAGAACTCTCTTATATCAGTAATAAAGAAATTTGTATTTATTAATAATCGTCATTTTAAAGTTTAATACTGATTTACCTCAATATGACCAAGTTTGATTTTGAAACTATATCATTGTCATTGTAGTTTTACACTTCCCTTCAAGTAACACAGACATTAGGCCTGCCGTGTATGGCATAAAAGTGTAAATCAGTCCTATCAGTGCCTTCTTATATTTTGTTTTTTTTTTAAACACCTAGATTTAAATTCAGAATTATTAAAATATATGGCACAGACGTTGCAGACCAAGTTTCTACAGTATAAAACTTTGAATCCGGGTCACAGTTTGTTGAAAGTTTTCAAGAGCATGAGGGCGCTATTACTTTTTTTATAGGAAACTTGAAAACGGTACACTGTTATGTATATCTGATTACTTATGAATACCCAATTGAGTAGCGGTGTTCCTCCTGTCAAAGGGCGGGTGTATCGATTAGAACGTTAGTAGTTATCATGACTGGGCTTAACACCGTTTACGTTGCCTTTGTTTGATGACCAAATCACATAATTATCTAAAGGGGCGTTCCAGGCGGTGAGACACTTTTGATATGGTAATGAGGCAGACGAGAGGCCGGCTAATGGCTGAGCCCTTGCTCACGTGCTCAAAGCAAGTTCTAATAGGAAGTTATGAAGCCCATGACAGTCGCATTTATGTCAACTTCTCTCCACTGACTAGAGTGGGTGGTATATTCGCAATTGTTCCTCTACATTTTTATGAACAAATTATAACCTAACTTGACATCTGATTGAAATTATATTTTGTCGGGTGTTCGTAAAATCTACTTGAAATTTTACATTTCCATAACTTCTGGAACGAAATTAATACTTTTCGCTTGTCGGACATCCTGTAACGCATCTCTCAAAGGAAACTGAGTAATTTGTCAGCTATCCGTAATTGATGTTACCGCAGGTACAAAATCGGAGCCCAAACGCATCGCCTGATTTACCCGACATGACTATCATTGTAGCAGAAAGTGCCATGGATGAGGAGGCCAAGCCCCATACTCTAAGCCAAGATGCATTGGAGAGGAAAATAGACAATATTATTAACGACCATCCACTGGATTCACCTCACATCACAGTAGATGATGATCGTAGTGACTGTGAAGACTTTATACACTGTAATGAGAAATCTATTGAGATGAAGGAAGACGAACTTGATAAAGAAATGAACGATGCTGAAGATTTTAAAGATGATGAGGAGGATATAGCCAAAGAACCAGATAAAAACGAACACGATACAGAAGACAAGAAAAAGCCAACTGTGGTGAAACCTCCGTATTCGTACATTGCACTTATCACAATGGCTGTATTGCAGTCTCCCCAAAAACGACTTACACTAAGTGGAATTTGCGAATTTATTATGAATAGATTCCCATATTACAGAGAACGATTTCCAGTTTGGCAGAATAGCATTCGTCATAATCTTTCTTTGAACGATTGTTTTGTAAAGATACCTAGAGAACCAGGGAATCCTGGTAAGGGTAATTATTGGACCCTTGATCCAGCCAGTGAGGACATGTTTGATAATGGGTCATTTTTGCGAAGGAGAAAACGTTACAAACGGCAGCAGCATGATATTATGTTAAGAGATCATCCATTTATGACCCATCCTTACGCTCATCACCTAGGCCTAGGTCTTCATCACGGGATCTCGCAGCATCACCCCATGATGCCGTATCACTATATCTCACCTCTACCACCACCAGTTCCTCTACCTCTACCGCCTACTTTGAGTGGTATTTCACCGTTAACGATGAGTTTCTTACCCGGTGCACCGTGCACTGTGGGCCTTCAATCAGTACCCGGTTCAACCTTAACAACAAACAGTAATAGCACCTCAAATTCAAGACAGGGCTTTTCAATAGACAATTTACTTGGACTAAAAAAATCTAGTTCTCAGTCGTCATCGTCGACAACATTATCATCAAATAGTGTTAGTGTTGCGTTTCGCCCGCCGACTACCTTACATTCACCCCATCGAGCTATAGGTAGTCCACACGCTGCAAGTGCATTTACAGCCCCGGTAAACTTTGCATCAGACTTGGAAAAGTGCAGGCAATGTGTTCAGTGTACGGGCGCCGCCGCCTCGCTTTGTACGTGGAGATGTTAGCGTTGGTGAATAGCAACGAAATGCTTCCCGGCCCGAAGGACTTAAATTTTAAGCAAAAACTGTATTTTAGCCGGCCTAGAAAACTATAAGACATTTATGAAACTTTTTACAAAACAATTAGGCCTATATTATAATTTATGACTATTGATAACATTTCGTTGATATGGATTGGAGTTTTCCACTGTGTGAATAAGTTTCAACAAAAGCCAGACCATAGGCAAGTTTCCGAATTTATTTTATTTTTACAATATTTAATTTTATAATACCGGTTTACATGATAATGTATTCGTTAATAGGAGACATGTTTTACGTATTTAAATTAAACTTTTGACGAATAACAATAATTACCAGAACGAGTTTGTACTGTTGAACTATAGTCAAACTATAGACAATTTTTCGAATTCATTTTAATTTTACAATATTTAATTTTATAATACATGTTTAATTGATAATGTATTCATTAATAGGGGACATGTTTTACGTATTTAAATTAAACGAATAATAATATTCCCAGAACGAGTTTGTACTGTTAAACTATAGTCAAACACTTTAAAACTCATTTCTTAAACAGAAGAGTTTCAAAAGTGGACTATAGAACAAAAAGTGCTTATTTCTTATTCTGGTTGAAATTTAAGATTAAAATCTTGTGTTTGTATTACTAATGTTTAAGTATAGTTTTGAAAGGTATGATTACACGAGGTAGCCCAGCATCAATTTCGGGACACAAAGGAGGGACTATTACCTTTAGTAAATCAAGCAATCAAAATCTTTACAATGAACCTGTCAGTTGTATTGAAAATCAAACACTTATTAACTCGCAGGCCCCGGCTAAGCGTTGATTGTGCACCGCTTGGCATTATTCACCGTAGGCCCTTACGGCTATATGTTGATTTTAATCGCTTGAGCGTAAGAGAAACATAATTACAAGTTAATTCTTATAACAATGTGTAAAATATTCTATATTCAGTTAAAACGTTATTCATTTTTTATGGTTATATATTGTTATATAGCGGTGATCCTGAGGTTAGTAACCTCAATCTAACACCATAGTTTGTGGTACTTCGTTATCATCCTTCTCAATACCTTGACTATACCTATATATTGAAACTATAAATTGCATTATTAAATACTTTCAGACTGTACAATAATACATTAAATGTTTAAAAATGTAAAACTTATTTATATACGTTAATGTACAATTTTAATTTTTAATATTTTATAAGCCTACACCAAAATATAGGCATAGGCCTATAATTAAAGCTTTAAATAATGACATGTACTTTTATACAGTTACTACAGAACAGACCTGCCCCAAGAATAAGCAATTGCATTTAATTGTTAATATTTATTTAAGAATATGCAGAAAATGGCCGATTAGGGCCTATCTGTATTTCACTAGCAAGGCCTATATTGAAATGTGTAAAATGCCATTCTCCCAATAGCAATGAGATTTCCCTAATTTAATTTTGATAAAATTGTCAATTTTATTTTTTTCTCTCAACGAAATATTGTTTTGTATTTGCGAGTTATTCTAATTATTATAAATGTTAGGTCTATGTGGGGTTTATTCACCGTCCCATCCAATACCGGTACTGTATATTGGTAGTGTAATATAATTGATAGATAAAGGTGTTATTATTGGCGCATAGATTGTCTGTATATATTTGTTAAACGCACATGAAGACGTAGACTATTCTTCAAGAAAATGTGTCTAGAATATGTATTGTTTTTTGAAAAATGATAACCAATAACTATTTTGACAATAACTTGCTAATAGGCCTATGCCTATTTAAGATATAGGCTATGGTACGTTATAATGTCAAACTTATTTTTTTTAAAGCCTATTTAAGCTATACCGTATTTGTCTCCAATTTTAATGTTACCATTAAATTTTTAAAAATATTCAAAAAGCTTGAAGCCTTTTGATTTTTTATCAGTCCTTAGTGTAAAATAGCGCTAACCAATTGTTTAAAAACACTAATTTCACGTGACTTTTTAAATAGGCCTATTGAAAACTTTTCGACGTGTTCTTAAACTGTATTACATTAATTTTTTATTTTTTTATTCCCATGTTTTATTTCGAATATAGGCCTAGCAAGTTCATTTCAAAATTATTTTTGATGATCGTTTGGTCATTTTCAAATGACAAGACATCTTTAAATGTATATCATCCATTTTTGATGATATGTACAACAGTGTTTATTTGTTATGATCAATTATTCGTCATTTTGCCTTATAGGTATTGCTCATTTTAATGTCTTGATTCATGTTGCATCTAATTATAAAGATTGTAAATTATTTGTGCAATTATTTTGACAAAAAACAAGTATTAATTATAGTTGTAGTTAATGTATGTATGTGTATACGTGTGTCACAAACAACCAGAAGAAAGCTCGTAGAATATACGTTTGTATTGAAACCAATTCAGACTTTCTTGTCTTTATTTCTTCGTCATTCAGCCTGTCGATTTATACATCTATACATGAATTGTAAAACTCTTCGTATGGATTTAAATTCGGCCTATATATAAATTGAATACAGTAATAACTTAAATCTATCTCTTCCGTCCAGTTATATCCATGGTGAGTGTGTTTATTTATTTGATACTAAAGCGATATACGGTACCGCTTAATTAATATATTACTATAGATTCAATCCAGGGGCTAAAACACTAAAAACAATTCTTTTTTTATAGCTCCATGGTAATACAACATTGTAGACTATAATTGTAAATTTAAACGGTAGATTTATATACGCTCGTCACAAATCCACGCATCTTGGTAGGCCTACAGATTTTTGTTTTGTCTTCCAAGCAATGCAAATCGATTAAGAGTCAAGAAATAATAGTAGACATCAAAATATAAACAAAAAATTTAACCGAATTCACTCAGTTTTCATAAAAAAAAAAACAAAAGGGAAAACCCAAAGCTGGTTTAATATTACTGTATTTAAAAAAAATACAGATTAGGCCTGTATACCAAATTCAATCGTCTATCGGCAATATTGTTAGGCTGTTTTAATGGTTTGGCTTGCCAGGATTTAAGCTTGTTTACTTCAATTGCTTATAATTTTAAAACAAAATATGATACTGTATTTGTATGGTTAATTGTTGTATTGAAATCAATACGACAGTGCATTTGGTTAATTTATTCAAGTCTATCCGGCGTATAGTACTGTATGTTTTAAAGATGAGGGATTCGTACATGAAATATTTAAGAACATATAGGTCTACATGGTGGGGTTCAAAACCGTACAGTAAAACTAAATATTAGGCCTAGGCATATCCAGAGACCTACATATTAAAATTGTTATAAATCGATAAAATATTCTACTAAAACCAGTACTACATCGTTCCGATTTGTCTCTTATTTTCCGATTTATCCCTTACATTGCTCGGCTATGACATCTGTGTCATGGATTGGTGAAACAGTCAATGGAAACCCCGACAACGAACTCTACGCAATGCTGGATGATGATGAAGCATAACTGTCACCGAGCGATACCCATTTCAACTCACTTTCTTCTAATTCACAATTATATGCTACATTTGCCTCACAATTATCGACAACATCCAGGCTAATTTTTTACTTGTCATGCAAAATCTCACTTTTGATTTCAAGCGAAACCACATTAAATATAACTGCAAATATTCCAGTCAATATTTATAAATTTAGGACATGCTGAGCGGTATACTAAATGTTATAACTATATAAGTCTACTGTGTAATGGTTTCTTCGCCAAAATTATAATGGTGATGTTTTAATTCTATAGTAGAATCTGTGTACATGTTACTGACTCTTTGGTAGCCTATTTGTAAATTATGCGATGCAACATCATGTTTGCCCAGTTCCTGGGTTTTGCGAACATTTTTGTTTCTTTATTCACAATATATTAAATAAATAATATGCCCTATTTTCAGAAGCCATTGGTGATTAACGAATTATTTTTTTTCGTGGCCTTCTGAAATAAGCCTAATTAAAAATATTTTATATAAACGATCATAGGCCTAAGCTAAGTTTATATAATATAAAATATTTTATTATAGTATACTCAAACATGGAAACAATGTTATTAAGCTTTATGTTTACACAAATTTGAATAATTAACTTTCGGATTAGTTATCATCCTTGCCTATATGCTCAGAATCTGCTTCCCAATTGACTGTAAACCCAAAGGTACGGTACTGGGTGTGGAGACAGGGTTTCTTTTGTTGAACAAGGCATCATTCATAGGCCTAGAAATTTATATGAAGAGAGACCATCCATTGTCTATAGATTGTTTTTTTTTCGGCTTGAAACGTTATGGAAGATTTAAAAAATATTTATTGAAGAAGATTGGCTTTTGCAAATGTTATTGTTGATTTTGTATGATTATGTCTGATTTGAAAAATAATGTTTTCCACAAAAGAATAAATAAAAACGAAGTAACAGATTTAAAAAAAAGAATTAAATCGTGGAGCGACTCAACGTTTTCCGAACGAATGTTTTTAAGGCCTACCTAATTTGGGGATATTAATAGGCCTATTTAATCAGAAGCTGAATGTAGAGCCTATCACGTTTCATAAATTTGAATCCAAATTTTAGCTTTAATTTAACTCATTACCGGTGTGCTTTAAGCCTACTGATTACGTTTGCGTCTACATATTTTTTTTCTTGCAAGGTGGGTCAATCTAAAAACCGATCGGGGTTTACTTTACCCATATTTATGAATTGATTTAAGATAAGATAACTTGTTTGTCCAATATAAAAATGAAAATTTGCTTCCTCTTTGACAACATTTAAACACCGTAGTACCATTGTAATTGTGCATTTTAAAATAGGATGACTGGGATCCAAAGTCCACACAAATTGTCAAACAAACAAAAAATAAAAATGCATTCTTAAATACAAATACAACAAAACGAATCCAATCGTGATAGAAATATAAAACTTAATATAGTAATATTATAGTAGGCTTAATGTGATTGCACAGTTGCAAATGCTAAAGTTCCGGTACATTTTAACAAATAAAAACATAGGCCTATAGCCTCGATCTAAAATAGCTAAATGTTAAGAATTGTGTTGCGTTAAATTCCGTATTAAGCCATTTAAATCGGTAATTGTGCTTATAGGTTTAGGCCTACTGTACAAAATAGTAAAATAATTGCACTATCCTATTTTTGTATTGTATGGGCCTATACAAAATAGTGATACTATAAATAACTATTTTCTATAGGCTTAATGTGGTATGCTATACCAACGATACGATAGAAGTTTTATTTCGTTTCTTTAATAATACATACAAAGGCAGCACAAAGCAACATTTCAAATCCGCTGGAGAAAAAAGAAACAGCAAAATGATTATTAGACCTAAGATTTATTATAACTTCGGCGAAAAATGTTATTCATATTCTAAGGTTGAAACATGTTAAATGACGATTAATATTGATGCATCTACTTTATTACAAAAAAGACATAATTACTTCTCGCCGGAAATTATGTAAGTAGGCCTGTGTTTTCTTAATTAAGATTTTCTTACAACCATAAATATTGTAAATTAGACCTAACTGGAATTTCTTCAACTTTTGTTTCCAATTCTTGACAACCGGTATGAATTAATAAAGTAAATCAAGCAAATAATACAAGTTAAATATCTATGTTCTACGATTCCGACTTTTTATTACGATGTATATTCGACACGACGGCTTTGCTGTTGTTTCACGTTGCGGTTTTACAGTAATGAATTTATGTGATTGTCGAACGTTTACGAATGTTAGAGTGAAACGTAGTAATATCAGACGACTGTGTAATAATGAATATACCGCCATCTCGCTACCTTTCGGTACCGTTGCTGTGTGGTTAACAGGCTTGCTTTCAAATTCCAGGGTCCTGCGTTCGATCTTGGTCGCTGCCGATTCTTTGTCGGACGTAAAATCGCCACTCCATAAGCCTCATAATGGGTCCCGTTTAGAAAGCAAGACATATCATCCTGAGTAGCGAGAAAACTCGCTGTATGGATGTGACATAGGCTAAATAAATAATTTACTGTGACTGGTGTTAAGTAAAAGTACATTTCGAGATTTGTTGAACAAGCGTAGATAGTTAGACTTGTCAGTATTTATTAGTGCAAGTAGTAATTATTCGATTAATACCCTTTCTATGGTGTCTTGGTGTTTCTACTTCATTAGGTTGATGCAAGCAGTAATCATTTCGTTATTACCCTTTCTATGGTGTCCTGATCTCTTGTATTAGTTTGAGTAAATAGGTATAGTTGAATGTCTAGTAGATACGTCACTGTTCGTCATTTGTAATCGAACAATGACATTTTAAAATTTGGTAATACTATAATAATTACAGTGTTTCAATATTATTAACCAGGCCTATATTTATAGGCCTATGCAAAATATATCAAAGCAAAATAATGGATAGGCCTATGCAAGTCAAATTAATAATATAATATGACTAATACGGTATAAAATAGGAGTAGGCCTATGCTAGGCATGGCCTCATATATAATAATATAATTATTAGGCGTAATAAATAAGTCTAGGCCTATCCATTCGATATGAGATTTAATTTTTATTTTTTTCCACCAATATTAAAAATACAAAGCAATAACAACAATATTGCTAGTAACTTAAAAAAAAAACAACTGTCCCTCAATAACTTTATCCACAATATTCTTAGGTTTAGGAACTACTGATAGGTCTAGGCCTATAATTAATATTTTATAATAAACCCTACGAAACTGTATGTAATACCATGTAATCCGTAGACCTAAGGATAGGCCAATAATAGCCTTAAATGTTCTAACATATACCTAATTGTTATAATCTAATATGTCCACCAATGAAGTTCAAGTAAAAAATAATAATACACTGTTATTCCAAGCAATGAGATACACGCTATCGTGAACTGATTCAACATTTTGACATATATTATGTCATCATCAGGAATCCCTGATGATGATAATAGTCTAATTTATGTCGAAATATTGAATCCTGTGACGATGGTGTAATAAGGTACCGGTAGATTATTTGAAAATGCTATAAGATGACCACGATGAAAGGGCAACACTGCCTTGAGGTGTTAAACAAAATAGACAAACGCCTGCTCATATGTCATACTTGTACACAAGTTACCCAATCAAGTCAAAACAGCACAGAAGAAAAAAAAAATGCATGCACCGTCTATCTTAGCATAGGCCTATAGTGTAGGTTAAGTAATGTTCTGTATAAGCCTACTGTTTTTTAATTGTAGGCCATAAGCGTATGTTGAATTAATTTATTCGATGCGTTACACCGATACAAGGATAACCCAGTTGTATAATGATCAGTGGGCTTATTCTGGTGGTAAAAAAATAGTTAACCAAAATACAATCCCTCTAGAAAAGTGTTATGAGTTCTATCACGGGTACCATGTTGCACACGTGACCAATGGTTAAACATCGCATCCAAAAGACGTTTTAAAACTCCTCGGAGTTCGAACTGGGACTAATAATTACCGTACCGCGTACAGCGTCTCCCACTAATTTAACCGACCAAATTAACTGCCGCAATTTAAACAAATCATTATTGGTTAAATATATACAAACTTTTGCAATCAAAATTAGGCGAAACACACATGGAAGTTTTATTAATTGCTTTATACAAACAAATAAGTTATGTGATACTGACAATCCAACTTTGAAGTACCGTAAGCGAAAGCTTACCTATGTGTTATTAGTATTACAACATAAGTCAGACATATCAACAGACCGCACTTCACTTACAAGGAACTGTCTTGTTCAAAATTCGTGGAAATGATTCAACTTGTGACCAGGTTAAACACATCATTTTTTATAATGTCAAGAATAGTTTACTTATTGGTATTTTTTATAATGTCAAACATAGTTTACTTATTGATAGGCTATATTTCTTTTATATTCGTTTGAAAACTACCGTACCGTACCAAAATTTGGTAGTTTTCTAAATGCCTAAATTAATATAAAATATTGATTTAGGTTTTTTCTCTTTTTTGTGCTGCCAATATCAACTCAGTCGTCATAAAGATGGAACGGGAAGGAAAGTTGGATTTTTAAAAGCAGAGCTAGTGCAAATTAATTTCTTGGGAGGATCTGGCTTTAGGCATTGCCGGTTTGTGGTCTCGACATGCAACATAGGTATGTTTTGTTGTGATTTCCCCGTGAAAACGTTAATGAGCCATTTTTTTGTTGTGTAGAACACAACACTTGAAGAGAATTTATAAATGAAAATGTGGCATCATCGGTATTGCTATTGGTCATGATTGAAAATCAGGGAACAGTAAAATGTCATTGTTCCCTGTTGAAAACTTGGAAATCTCGGGTGTAAAACATAAAAAGGGATTTGTTCTCCTGCCAGTATACTCGATTTTTGTATGCTATTGTATATAATTTTATTATTTTTATATGAACATTACATTTAGGAACTGTCCAACTATATGCACAGTTACACAAACGCAGTAGAAAATAAGAATAGGCCCTATAGGCCTATAATTATTTATAAACCAAAGTTACACACAAGCAGATATGAAATGGAATGTAGTGCAAAACAACGTACGCGAATAAATACAAGAGCCTATTTAACACGAACTAACAGATCTTTCGCGTAAAGTATTATTATTATAGACCTAAAATATATAGGCCTATAACTAGGCCTAAGTATGTTTAAATACAATTACAGTTTGACATATGCTTACAGTATAGGCCTAATCTATATTCATTTCCTACAAACTTTAATATTGTCAATATAGAACGAATAGTTCGTAAGTAGCTGAATTATGGAAGAACAAATGTTTGTATATCGTCATGAGGGCCAAGACATGCAATGGTTATTACCGTAGTAAAAGGTGGTATAACTATCTTTGAAGATGCCGCTTAATGACTCATGTATATTTATAGAAGAACAGGGAAGGAAACATTTATGTAATAAATACATGTGGATTAAATATTATGGTAAGATATAGGCCCATTCTCCTATAGTGTTTTATCAAGCGTTTCGGATCATGGGAAAAAAAACCAAAATGTAATGTTTCTGTAGGATTGTATATGAGGGGAATATGAGGCCTATTATTTATTTATTTTTTTTTATTTGTTGTTTGCATTGTATAGTGCAATTTAATGTTTAATGTTTACTATACTATAAGGCCTATGTCATTTAATATTTTCAGTAATTTTAATAGCCTCTGGTACATTTTGTTAATTTATTTATGCCTTTATTTATTTAACTATTTTATGTTTTTATTGTATAGGCCTAAATCATTTATATTGAACCTGTGATTATATAGTTATTATAGACCTACTGGTCCTCAGTGTAGTCTATGCCTTAACAATTAAATAAGCCTATTTCATTAAGTATAAATTAAACAATAACAATGAACGTAAATATTCAGTAAACTTAGTAATTCGTTAATCTAACATAATGTAATTGCGTTTGTTTAAACATTGTTAACAAATATTAATATTACCGGTTTATTGCTGAATCTGATATAGGCCTATACGAAGTTGGATACTGTTTGATTAAAAAAATAGCTTTGTGTACACAACATTACAATACTTGATATAAATTTGTTAGCAGAAACATTTTATCGACAACATGAAGACAGGAAATGTTCATAACATGAACACAGGTTCAACTAATGTTATTACAGGTAGACTTCGTTCTATAAATATTAAATGAAATACGTGTAAAAGGAGAAGAAGGGATGAGGTACATTTAACATTTTGAACCTTGGGTATTCTGTTTACATGAACTAACTATAAACAGCAAGAATGTTAATATTATTGATCTTTAGATAACATTTCTTAATACTAATCCGGTTGATTATTTACAATAGTTCACAATGTTTCACAAAACTGCAATATATGCCAAGTATTAACAAAACTTTATTGAGCATAGATGCGAATTGCAAGTTGTAAATTTCGTTATACGCTCTTCAACCCATGTCCTGACCCGTAAGTTAAAGGAATATGCACAGGGTACAATAAAAAAAAAACGGGTAAAAATGGCGCTGGGGTTCAGAGCAAAGGTCATAGATGAACTCTAACACCGGTCGCTGGCGCTCCCACACAGCACGTCGCAACATCTGATACTCTCGCCAAGAAAAAAAAACCTATTGCTAAAGGAAACAACAACTTGTAAACAACGAAGAAGCAAAAACTTTTACCGAATCAGCATTTTATAACCGTATTTACGAAGCATATGTGTGAATGCCATGATATCTCAAATAGTGTAATGAGAATAATTTCTCATTGATAAATCATCGTCCTTATGGCGGTAAGATCCCAAGACGCCATATCTCTTTCTTGGGTACAATTGTAATCGATATGCAAACATTTCTGCAGACCTCGTCGGTAGATTTATGAAATTATACGTAGGAATTCGACGTTTGCGGGCCGGTCTGTGAACTTTCGAGGCCTAACGCATTAATACCTGTATTTCTGACGCTAAAACACACGTATGGAGAACCTTTTTGGTCGGTTTACTCTTTGTATTTCTTAGGCCTCCTAAATCTGAAAATCGTTTCGTTGTGAGAATTCATCTTAAAAGATCGCGAAGATACGCAACGAGCATTTGTGTACCGCATTTACTTTAATGCTAACGATAATTCCCTCATTTTTGACAAAACCATAACATTACATTTCAACGTAAATAATTACTTACAGAATTAATGTTTTCGTTAGCAGTGTCGGTATATTTGGATCTTCCTTTTTATTATTGGCCTTGTAACTAAGTTCAAATTTTTCTTTTGTTTTTGTTTCAATAACAGCAAAGTTACAGACATCGACAGTAATGGCACCAGGTCGGTTCATTTGTATCGCTTGAGTTAGGCATAGCCTTATAAAGTATTGGTATGTTTGCTAATCTTCTATCGCAAGGGACATAGGCATATACCTTTATTACATTATTACGTAGGTACGTGTTAGGCCTATTTAGGGCTATTATAGGCCTCGGATACGGATTATATAAAAAAAATCCCGTCTGGAGCTTCGTACTTCTCTTATAATATACGAGTCACCTTAAATAAAAAATAAAGTACCATCTTAATTGAGTTTACAAAACAAAACAGAACATTCGGACTATAGGCTGCAACATTATGGAGCTAAAAATATAAAAAAAGAACCAAACTGAGTTTGTTATTATACATTATAGAACGATTAGCAAAGACGTTTTGAATTAGGCTTCAACAACATGGAACTAAAACTTTACAATTTTCTGAACTACGTAGAATTATTTCGCAAAATACGTATGCATATCAAATACCGTATTCGTAACAATTGGCACAGTTGAGAAGACTTATGGCCAAATCTATTTGACACAAAACATGTCATTTTGATATCTAGCAGCGAATTTGACGGTTTCTGTTTTCTCTGCTGCCTGTTTCCTTAGGCCTATTATTTATTTTGTTTTTATAAGTTATAACCATTGTTCGTTTTTTTTTGCCAAAATGAATATAATAAACACAGTTTCATTAAATGTTTACTTCTTGATCTTTGAAATCAGATAGTGAAATGCCCAAAAATATAAATTAGAACAGATTATTAGAGTGAATAAGAATAGAGGTTGTTCATATTTCTTCCTGGCCTATATTGTTTCAGTGTGGATTTAATACGGTAATACCAATATACCACTTTACATTTTATTCATCTTTTCTCTGGAACAAAGGTCCTAAAGGAATTGGAAAAATAAAAGTCGAAACGAAAATCTAAGGAGTAGAATTTCAGTATCATACAATTCACAAATTTTAGTCTTTCACCAGCCTACATGTCTTTAACAGTTAAATTGTATACAGATGTAATTTTACCCATGAACGCATTCAATACCTTTGCACCTATTTTAATAGTGTCAATATTACTAAAGGTTTTTATACACTGCCTAAAAAAAATTGTGTTCAATTTCGTTGACGCGAAACTAATGTAAATAGTTTGTTTTCTTACTTTTCTTATCGTTCAATCGAGATTTGTGTTTTCTACAATACCAGGTATTAATCTGGGAGCAATGATTTAAGAAGTACAAATGTTCGTTTATTTTAAAGAATTTATCTTGAGTGTATACAATCTATATCTTGATGTAAATACTTTGTAAGATTAAAATGTAATGATAAAGCCATGGTTATGTACGTACGGTGGTCTCTGTTTTTTGTCATATCTACCGTTCACAGTACAGTGTCTTTTTTCATTTTTCTTTATTAGGCCTAGGCCTTAAGCCTATTGAAAAAATGTTCGCCTTATGGATGAATGCTAGGTGTATAAAATGTCTTTATAAATAATTGATAAGAATATAATATAATGGTGTTGGGCTAACTATGCTGTACGTCTACATTTTGTTCATCACATCACCTTTAAATGAAACAAGATTTTACCATTTCTTCCTATTTCACGACATCCATCGATGTAAGGTTGCAATAGGCCTAACGCTATCGAAAATATTGCTAATTATTTGTATTTTATTTAATATATGATATTTAAATTTAAATGAGCCTATACAAGTCTTAGGGCTATGCATATTAGGCTTTACATCATTGTAGGCCTATAACTTTACCGGAATATGTTACTACTGAGGCCTACATTAGTAATCTGGGCATCTAGCTTCTACGTAAATCTAAATTGTCAGTTATAAATTAATTTATTATACATTGAATTTTAATTAAAATTCTACGATAATATTGTATACTTAATATCAAGGCTTAGTACTGTATTCTAATATCTATGTAAGCTCTAGCAGCATAAACTTGACATCTCAATTGTCGAATTCACCGTCGCCTTTCGTCTGACTGGGCGTCTGAACAAGGTCAACTCTGCAGCTAAGCTGTCGGGGGATGCTCACCGTACGCCGGCAGCATATTTTGCATACATTATTTTCATATTAATAACTAGTGACTTTAAAGTATGGTATGTAATGTTATTTTGCATAGACCTAATTTAAATTATATCATACCATTCACTTTCAAAACAGACTAGGCCTATAAGTACTTCAAAAAAGTGAATAGGCCTTTTACTAAACAACACATATCATATTATTTATTATCTATTAATAGGCCTGTCATATTTATTTTGTAGTATCTAGAATAACCTCTAATCATTGTGGTTATTTTCATGATTACACGGTCGCTTTTATACCGTAAGTAGGCCTAATGTTGTTTTGTTACTTTTGTTTTTTTTTAATTCATTCTTGTTATCCTTATCCATTATTGATTTAGGCTAATTTTTGATTTGGTCATTATCATTATTAGACCTATGCCTATTAACAAAATGATAATAACAACAACTGAACAATAGGCCTATCATCAGTTATTCGACATTATGGACGGAACGGACAGGCCTAGGCCTACTGAATTGTTACCGGTGCTGTAATTATTATAGACCTAGTTCGATATAGCGCCTTGCACTGAATAGTCTCATCAAGGCCCCGTGGACTGGATGTTATATTTGTATTTCTGCATTCAAGTTTTTAGGTTTTGTACAGCGACCCATTTAAGAATAACTGTAAGTACAATTTTTCTACCTATTCATAGACGAGTAAAAGGATACATAAGCAAGCGTAAATACGCTTTTTAAAAATAAATGCACCCTAAAAATATATATTTTAT
>JAOTQE010048667.1:0-21151 GCA_025631205.1 Nesometra sesokonis
AGGCTGATCTGGAAACGGGACATTTTGATGGGCTCTAATGTGGCTTTTAGCATATAAAATAACGCAAAATTTTCCGGCGGCCTTCAGCCCCTCAACCCCAGCCGGGGGCCCTCGGTGTCCCCTGTCCCCTAGCCAAAATTGCTTGCTTCTTAAAAATGTAAAGAGAAAAAATTGTCCACACCTTTTTTTGTGAATCCTTACTTTTCAAATATATAGTAGAGGTTTATTATTCTCAAAAATTTTCTTGGGACGGGGATCCTCCCCTTCCAACCCACCCCCTGGTGCAGTCTTTCTGTGCTCTTCCCACTAAATTGGAACTGGTTTATACCCCCTATCCCGTTTGAAAATATCTTGATCCGTCCCTGGGCCCCCTCATTTTCAAAAACGTTCCGCCGGTCCTGTTACTTGTAGTAATTAAATTTAAATAAAATTCTCGTGGCTTAGAAAGTACAAGGATTAACAGTGGCACACTTTGCTTCACAACTTTAATTCATACAATTTCGTTAAATTTACCCAGCTTGATATTAAATGAGCCAGGCGCGGATTTGGGGGGGGGGTTGGGTCGCAACCGACACGCGCCCCCTATTAAGGTAATTGCGCCGGGCCCAAAATCGCTGACCTTTTTATTTTTGCTCGTCAGAAAAATGCTAACCACGCCCACCCGGAGTGGAAAAGTGTGACCCCCCCCCCTTTCGGTGGATCCTGGTTCCGCCACTGAACATATAATACAGCATATTTTGTTTATTGCAAAGAAATTCTTCCCTTTTCATCTTTTTCCAACATTTTTTTGGCCTCTACCCTTGTTTTCAAAAACAATGAAACATCTAAAATTTAATTGGCACTGTGCACATGAAGTTTACACATTGTAAAATACATGATACATCAATGGTTTATGTGCCATTGTGCACCGTGTCTACACATTGTAAAAGACATGATACATCAATGGTTTATGGGTCATTGTGCACTGTGTCTCACATTGTAAAAGACATAATACATCAATGATTTATGTGACATTGTGCACCGTGTCTACACATTGTAAAAGACATTATACATCAATGGTTTATGTGACATTGTGCACCATGTCTACACATTGTAAAAGACATGATACATCAATGGTTTATGTGACATTGTGCACCGTGTCTATGCATTGTAAAAGACATGATACATCAATGGTTTATGGGTCATTGTACACTGTGTCTCACATTGTAAAAGACATGATACATCAATGATTTATGTGTCATTATGCACCGTGTCTACACATTCTAAAAGATATGATACATCAATGATTTATGTGCCATTGTGCACCGTGTCTCACATTGTAAAAGATATGATACATCAATGATTTATGTGTCATTATGCACCGTGTCTACACATTGTAAAAGACAGTGGTTTATGTACTATTGTGCACATGGTGTCTACATATTGTAAAAGACAACACATCTACAGTTTATGTATGTGTCAGTGTGTACATGATGTTTACACATGTATGTGTCATTGAAATTTCTATAGTTTGTTTGCCACTTTGCATATGATGTCTATACATTTTATTTTATATGTCTAAAGTACTTTTTATATTATGTTACAGTTTAACTGTAATAATACAGTTTACAAGTCTTTTTTTAACATTTTTAATTTTTTTTTTTTTAAGTAACAAGTACATTCCAAAAGATGGTTTACTGTTGTGGCCCACATGGATGACAAGTTTTCCAAATCGTGCTGTTAGCCCAGTTTTTCAAGATTTGCTCTTCACCAGCACAATATCAACTATATATACCCATACATCTCACATGTACCATTATATGCCTGAGAGTGCCTGGCACATGAAGTTAAGACTAGGCAAATCACACAGATCCTCAAGCAGGCTGAGTCATCAAGCAAGAAAACTGTCACCAAGTTCTCAACTGTCACCAAGTTCTCAACTGTCACCAAGTTCTCAACTGTCACCAAGTTCTCAAAGAAAGGTACTCTAGTGTATTCACTAGTGATACATTATCATTGCTATTTAATTTTTAAAAATATAGAAAATACATACACTTTCTGTATTTTGGTATTTATTTATTCACTTTGTTACCAATTTCACCAACAATACTCAAACAATTTAGTTATTGTATATGTGATAAGAGGTGATAACTAGACGTAGCCAAGTTTTATTGTCAAATGAAAGTTTGATCATCGACAACAGTTTTAGTTTGCAGTAGTGATTTTAACATGCGTTTTAGTGATTAGTTGATTTATTTGAGTTAGAGTACCATACTTTATATGCATATAACATTTGCATCCAAAAAAATTAATTCCTCCCACAAGTAAAAGGCCCACCCCTTTGATATTCATTGTGAAAAAATACACACCTGTGTTTATTCAAATAAATGATGTAATTTAAATTTTATGATTTTGTTATCATATTTTCAGCAGCGTGGAGATGGAGTGTACACCAGCATGACAACTTTTGGAAACTTGTCTCCTGGTGGTAGTAGGCGGCTTGCGAGTGTCTATCACTGTCAACCCACCTTTGCACCAGCTTCTCTTCACTGCATTATACCTAAGGTATGAATCAACACTTATCCTTACTTTCTAGTATACTGATGTTGCGACAATCTTCATTTCAAATCAATAGAACAATTAGTGACCTAACTGATAAACTTTCAAAACACTTGGATAATGAGATAATGAAGGAAACACTTTCCATCGTGAGTCTTAAATAAAAGTGCATCTACTACTCATATTACACATTGTAAAAGAATAGAAAAATCATGAATTTTGAAATGGTTATGTTAAAAAACAGTATAAAAAATCACATTAAAAATACTTATTCTTATGTGAATGTGACTGATCTGTCCATTTATGTGAGTTATATTTGTATTGTGATCTCAGTTTCAAGCACAGGCCTTTCAAAATGTGTTACTTTCTTATTCTTTAATATTGTATAATTTGAGTAGATTTTGGGTTCCTTTTGCAAGGTGGTTTGCGCCATTATCTCAGTATGTTGTGAAATTTTTTCTGTTTGTTTAACTAATTCTTCTATAGATTTGTCCACAGATTTTAACCACGGAGTTCGCCTTTAAGACAAAAATTGTTCATCTGAACCTGGAACTTACTGAAATATTTATTTTTTTTTTTAATTAATGGGTCAAAGGATAAAATCATTGATTTCAAGAGCTTATATGTGAACATTTTCTATTAGACTGAATTTATACCTATACCTCCCAAGTAATTTGAGACCAATTTTATTTCAATACGACCAATGGTTGCCATGATATGGGTTTGGTTAAATTATGTGTCAAAAATAGAACTTTTGATAATTTTTCAACAAAATGTCAATTAGAGTGAAGATAAATGTGTATTTTCTGAGTAGTTTGAGACAAACGTTTTCTCTAAACTTACTAGTTACCAAGGCATGTTGTATATGTATTTATCCCATTTGACCTTTAAATGATGCTGGGGTCAGACCCACCACCTGGAAGTCATCTTGCATACTTTTTAAAGGATGGCCTAATGAATTTCTGGGGTCAAAACCTAGTAGAAATTTGGGGGAATTCTTTGTAGTAGCCTATCGTCACCATCAGCGGTATTTGAAATGGTTGTCTGATGGGTTATAATTGTTCAACAAGTAGGTCTAAGATCAATTTAATGATGAAACTATAATTTTCTAAATGGACCATCTAAAACGTATTATATATAACAAAATCATATATCAAATGAAAGTATTAAATTGTCTATTCATTGTTACCAGATTCTTGTACATGTGTTTTTGATATGGATACAATTTTTGGATGGTATTAGTTTGCTAGCTGTTTGAAATAATAGTTGCAGAGTTTAACTAAAGAATGTTATAAAAAACAAACACCATCTCTTCAATGCTTTGGTCAATAACAACAACTTTGGTTGCAACTGGTTCAGTTTTGTTGATTTTTACCTGACTTTTGTCCTTTTTCATTCAAAATTTAAGCATCAGAACTTTAGTCATATATCAAGCTTTAAAAATTTCTACTATGGCCTGTAGGCTGTTAACAGACAAACACAAACAAACTAGATTTGAACTTGTCATTTTGATGCGTTAGCTGATCCAAAGATAATGAAAGTAATTTTGGTGTAATCAAAATGAGGGAAAGTGACACAGACAAGTACCTCAGGAGTTATAACCATAGACCAATTTTAGTCTACAGTATGATATAGCAATGCATATTGAAGTTTGGATAAAATGTGAGCATAGATAAGCACCATATTGACACTTTGCCATTTAATCAGCATTTACAATATGATGACATCATCAAAATGATATGTTGTTACAGAGTTATCAAACTTATGAAAACTTGTTTATTTTTTGTTGTATCCTACATTTACTTCATCAGAGCTGGTATATTGATCGCTTTACACTTTTCTTTTTAGGTACTAGCACCAGTGAAAGATTTCTTTTGCAGTGATCGAAGTGCTGCATATAACAATTTAAGAGCTAAATTAGGTGGAAACCCTATGACTATACCTTGTCTACAATATGGTTCAGTTGAGCTAGCGGTACATGAGAAAAGTTTACCATTGTTTCCAGATGTAAGAGGAGGCTTGGGTGCTGTGATTCCTACAGCAGGATGGTTCCACATTCAAATTCCAGGTATTATACTGATTGTATTGGTAAATATATCAAAAGTTTATATTAAAGATATGTTTCTTTTGATTTGATTTGATTTATTAAATATGCTCTTATAACTAATAAGCAACAATATATACAGTAGATAATTTTTTTTAAACTAGAAGTAAACATAATAGCATACCGGGGATAACAATATGATTCATTAAATGATTTCCATAGGGTCCTCAACATAAATTAGCTGACATAAACATTACAGGATAGACATATGATTTGTATAAATATATACAAAAATACATAATATAAATATATAATAATAAAGTTATGTTAAAACTATTAAAAAGTTTGTTTAAAGTTAAAGTTTAAAAATAAAGCAACCATGTTGTTAAGAAGATATTTTTAATAGCAGTTTTAAAAGATGTAATTGTGTCGAAGCACTTATAGTACTTTGGGTTTTGGTTTATGAAAATTAAAAATAAAGCGGCCAGTGTTATAATTATGTACCTTATTAACTTTTACAAATTTTTCTTTAAGACAATTTGGGCAGGTATTAGTAAACATTTAAAAAATGTTTTGCTTTGTCCTATTTAACTTAGAAACATCATTAAGTATTATAAGGTATCAAGGACCTTATCTTATAAATTAAAGAGGATTACTTTATTTTGGGTCACTTGTTAACTTTTACTGAAGGGCATTAGAACTAATGAGCATAGCCTAAGCTTGGTTGAATCACTGTCGTCATGTGAAAGCAACGTGTGGTTGTAAATTTAACAATCTAGCGAGAGACTCCAGACCAACTTTCTCGAAATTAAGAGCTGCTTAATTATAACAACTTTATTTCTAAATAAACCAATATTGGTGTTTTTTACAAGGCTATTTTTTGTTTTAAATATTTACAAGGTATACGTAAGTTAAACTAAATGAAATGAAAGTTACAATTAACATATAATAATTAACAATGTGCATAGTAAATCTAAAATTTACAAATAATAAAGACCTAGTTTTGTACTAAGAACTGATGTCATGAAAATGTAGATGATTTTCCAACAATTTGTAATTATATTTGTATTCATGTTAAGGGTAATGGTGGCATTATTATTATCATGAAGTGAGCATTAACCAATTTCTCTGAGGCAAAAATGTAAGTTGCAACGCAAGCAGATCGAAGGTCACTCATAAAAATACAGATTAATTACAATTGATTATTCTATGTATTTTCAGTAGAAACACACCCTTTGTTTCTGGTATCTAAGTGTGGATCTCTTTTGGCATTCTAGGCCTCATCAGTGCAGCTAGGATTACAAAAAAGGAGAATGGGAATAGCTAACCTTCCAAATACCAAGAAGACAATGCCACAATCCATAACAGAACGCACTGTCAAATGTTTAAATTTAGTATTTGGTTCTACAACTAATGCTATGTTATTCTTCAGATAAAGAGTCATTGGTATGTGATTCAGGAAAGCTTGCAGTTTTGGATAATTTGTTAAGTAAGCTTAAACAGCAGGGGCATCGTGTACTGATTTATTCACAAATGACAAGAATGATAGACCTACTACAGGTAAAAAGCTTTGCTTACTATTAAGTCTACCATCCTATTTGTTTCTAGTTTTTTTAGAAAGTTCAGTTTAGGTGCAAAGTTTACCTATATTGCCTATTGCCATTGGGTTTTTTTTATTTTGGGACATAAAAAAAAGCATTTTTTTCATTTTCCTTTTGAATGTAATTTTTTTTTCATTTTCTCTTTCTGCTAAATCTTCGTTTCATTTAATAATGCATCTATTTGGAAAGGAAAATGATTGCAAAAATTGTTGTCGCATCGCGTCCAGTTGCCCTTACACTAAAAACACAGAGGATGTAAAAACAAAATTGCTGAAGATTTCTTGTAGCCGTCCGTATACCATTTGTAATGTGTACACCTCATAAAATGTGTGTAAAATATCTTTGTTTAAACACATTGTTTATTATGAAACAGTTATAGTTTCTGATTTTGTCACTGTTAAGGTATGCCATCTTCATAAAAAAAAGCTAAACTTCACATTTCCTTATTGTCAACCAATATTTTGAAAAAATAGGGAAAAAATGTGGCCTAATTGTGAAGATTTTTTAAAACCTGGAGAATTTCCTAGAGAAAACTAAATTCCGGAAGAAAATTTGATAATTCCATGAGCCTGGGAGACGATCCAAAATTCCTGGAGACTGCAGGACAATTCTGGAGACTTGGGAGCTCCGATAACATCCCAACCATCCGGTTGGCTTTAGCATTAATCAAGTTGAACATGATTACCAAATGTTAGCCTGTAATTAATAAGTATTCATAGATCTTTATATACTATGACAAACAGTTTATTATATAATAGTAAACAATTTGGTTTTTCTTCCGAGAAATTATTAAGGTTTTACATTTGATGGAATTTAGATATATTTTTGCTAACACACCCCAAGTCATTTTGGAGGAGATGTGAGTCACCAATAAATTGAATGGTACAAAACAACTTTAGATCATCAGACATTGGGGTGGGGGAGATATCTTTTATATACAAAATTTAAAAAGATAGGAGACCTAAAAAATAGTTTACTAATTGATACATATATTTCAAATCTGACTTGTTTTGTTTTGGCTTTTAAAATTTGATTTTACTTATATGCCCTGTTACTTATGCATAACTCTTCTGTTCTTAGGAGTACATGTGGCATCGAAAACATACATATATGCGACTGGATGGATCCTCAAAGATTTCAGAACGAAGAGACATGGTTGCAGACTTCCAGAACAGGTAAGCTTTCTAATTCCTAATGACTGCATAATTACATACAATAGCAACCTCCTCACCAAGGTCCATTGTGATTTTTGTGTGTAAAAGCTCTAGAGGAAAGCAAGCATAGCAAGCAAACCCTCTAATTTTTCAATTAAAACAACCACATTGTAAATTGGTATCATCATGACTTCTGTGGACCTTGAGTTTCTTGGGTTTTTTTTTTATAAGTGTTGCTATCCAGATGATTCTACATGACGATGCTAGTTGCAAGAAATTGTAGTCATTTTCATAAAATACGAAGAAATTTTAGATATAATCTATTTAAAAATATAAATCTTAAAAATTTATAACAAAAAAACACAAGCAATTTAGTCTAAAATATGTTTATTTCACATCAATTTCAAACAGCAAAAAGTGGACAAAAGGTGTTCTCTGGGGTGGGGGCAGTATTTCTGTACCATCCCCAAGATGGTATCATCGGCATATTTGGTAACATGAAATGAAATTGCAAAATTGAAGACATAATATTAAAAAGGATTGGACCCAGAACAGAAGCAAGCCTGGAGAATACCAGATCGAATAGGACAAGCTTCAGATAGAGCTAATAGAAACAGAACCTATGGCCCTTAAGAAAGATGATTACCAGTCAAGGACAGGCCACAGATTCCATAACAATGAACATTGAAGCTTATTCAATAATTGATTTAAATCGTACTGTCTTTCAATTATAAAATATAAATTTGATATCTTGATAAAATTTTTCCTTTACCGTCAGACGAAAAAATCCTGTAGATCCCTTTATTTTCGCGCGCCCTTAATTTCCATGAATTTC
Source organism: Nesometra sesokonis (assembly GCA_025631205.1). Classification (NCBI taxonomy): domain Eukaryota; kingdom Metazoa; phylum Echinodermata; class Crinoidea; order Comatulida; family Antedonidae; genus Nesometra; species Nesometra sesokonis. The sequence goes on from JAOTQE010048667.1 coordinate 8,173, forward strand.
GCGATCACCTGACGGTAGCGAAAATTTAAAGCCGCGAAAATCTCAAAGAAAAATATAGGAATTTACCATGTGTCGGTCAAGGTTGCGAGCGAAAGTTGAAACAAGCCTAGTCAGGCTGTGAAGATCTTCCTAAAAAAGTTTTATTTTGTGAAAATAATAATTTTGACACTATTCTAAGATAGATAATGATAATAATTGGGGTTTCAAAATCACCCTATTCATCTGTTAAAAAATCGTAGTTTGAAGGCAGAGTTTGAAACATTTTTCCCAAATTTTAAATTACTGTAGGCTGCCATTTTATTGTAACCTAGGTGGCGCTATATACTTCCGGATTGAATGCTTCTCAGTAATCGCATGTTTATGTTTATAGATTGAAAAATAATTTGCAAAATAAATTACAGAAAAGGATAAGACTGAAAATCCAGTTTTTTTGAAGCGGCATTTCCCATCAATGGTCAGTAAACCATCGTAGCCTAATGGAGGGCAGTAATTCTAAGTGACAACGGGTGAATAAAATCTTAGAAATCGTCATGAAAACAGCTTAGGACTAGGAGCCACAGTCGGCTCACGGTCGCAATGCTAGCCTAGGCAGTGTACTGTAACCTTGAGATAGGTGAATCGAGGGCCTACTAAACATTGTTTATTATGGACAGGCTCTCTAGTTTTAAAACTAACATTATGATTCTCAACTAAAAATTAGTTTCTGAACAAACAACTGATTTAAGTCCAACGTAATAACAATTAAAAATCGCGAAAATTATTGTTCTTTTTTAAAAGTCCCATCACAAAAATAAACAGCTCACGTGTGTGTATTGTAATTTATGCCTGGATGAAAGCGACTATTATTCAAAGCAGCAGCCTCGCAAGGTTCGTAATTGAACTTGATTGGACAAGTTTATTGACACATTGATATTCATATGCCTCGCGACAAGGTGCCTCGTAAAATCCCCCAAAATACTCGCATAGTTATGTCCAAAGTTCTGTAACCAGTACTGTAGATGTTTGTTAATTGTATAAAAAATACACTGGCAAGCTAATGTAGAAATTCAATCTCAGCCTTATGAGTTATCCCATTGGTGGAATTACTAATTGTATAAATGTTTTTGTTAGTTGTATAAAATTACTCCAATGTTTTTTCTCTTTGCATATAGGTCTGATATATTTGTGTTTCTACTCAGCACGAGAGCTGGAGGTCTTGGAATAAACTTAACTGCAGCTGACACTGTGATCTTCTATGATAGTGACTGGAATCCTACTGTTGATCAACAAGCTATGGATAGGGCACATCGATTAGGACAAACAAAGCAGGTTACCGTCTATAGATTAATATGCAGGGGTACAATTGAGGAAAAGATTTTGCAAAGAGCAAAGGAAAAAAGTGAAGTAAGTTATTTTAAGCTTGTGAGTTGTTTTTTCTATTTAAACCTAGGCTGAAAAAGAGTATGAAAAATGTAAATTTTTGTATTGATTTAATGTCTTCTGAGAATTCACACATGTGTGAGGTCTCACCACAAAATGAGTCTCATGGTTTAAAAAGCAAAACAAATATTCTTATTGGTAAATTCTAATAGACCATAATATAAACTGTAATCTTAACTTAGATACCAAGCTTAAAATTTGACAAGAAGGGGTAACCCATATCTAATGATCATTGCCCACAAATATGATGAGGTCCACAATGTAAAAGCACAGCACCTCTTCACCTATAAATTTAACAACATTTCTGTTAAATTTGAATGTGTTTGCCACTCATAAAGATAGCCAAACTGTGTATTTTGTGACAGAGCCTTACATTTGCAACCTTTTATTCTTGAGGTGTTTGAATACCAAAAGCAGTGTAATGGTTGTTTTATTAATATCAGAAAAGTGTTACTGTACAGGTAAAATTCTGAAATCAGTACACTTATTTAAACATAGAATGTTTAAAATAGGCAAAAAAACTTCTAAAAACATGCATCCTTCTTACTTACATACTAATTCACCAACAGCAAGAAAAAGAAACTAGAACAGGTAACTGACCACCTACTGATAGAATGGCCCACTAGTATCATCAATGAAAACTCACCAACATCTGGAAAATAATGAGCAAGGAAAATAACAGTCTTACAGTGCTTGAATAATTACATTATGTGAATTTCTTTGTGGATATATTATTGTTAAATTATTTTATTTTTCATTAAAATTAAAGTGTTTTATTTTATCATTAATGTTGGTCTCAGTAAAATAAATTTTTAATGATTTAAATTTTGTTACTCAGATTCAGCGGATGGTGATATCTGGAGGTAATTTTCGGCCAGACCAATTAAAACCAAAGGAAGTTGTTTCATTCCTGCTAGATGATGATGAAATTGAAAAGAAATGTAAGATTTAATGTCAATATTAATTTATTTATCAGGGGGACATAAAAAAGATGTTTAACCCTATGATGTTGTTACTTTCAAGGTCCTAGACGAGTAGTGTGTTGTACAGGGTTAAAATTAAAACATCATCTCAAAACGCTCCTTCTCTTCACCCACAATGCTTCACCTATTAGTTTGAAATTTGTACCATTCAGCTTGCACTTAGTGATCCGGGATAGAATTTGCCCAATAAGCACTGTCATGTATGTAAATGTATAGGTTTTTTTTGTGTCAGGGAGAATACTAAATATAATTTGTTTTTTCCCTAGGCTGACGTGTAAATGCCTCGAATACTCAGTACAGAAATAAATATGTCAAAAAAATTTGCAATTGCAAATTTTTTCCGCGAGTATAATTGACAAAAATATTAACGACAATGATGAAGGTCATGTTGGTTCTTCATAAAAATAATAGAGCTAGTTAACTTGAGTTTAACCCGTAGAATATTAAGTGATTGTCATAGAATGATTTATCAAGACTGATCTGTTTAGTAAACCAGTTGTTCATATAACACATAAATTTTGTTTTTATTTAGATTCAAAAAGAAAGCAAGAGAAGCTACCAGCCATGGTAAATAGAATTTTGTATATTGCTCAAAATTTCATGACATAAATGGCACTGAAGTGAGGTACACATTAATGCTTTCTCCTTGTCTAATGGTTAATGTCTGAACTACTTGGAAGCTGCCATCCTCATCTGTACATTGAAGGGTCATATGTATTATAGCACTACTATAGTCTATGCTTTTTTTTGTCTATTAACTATAGTACCGGGGTGGATCTAGGAGTGCAATGTGACCTTACCACATAGAGATCAAGTAACTTACTTTCGACTTAGGAGGCTCATTAAGCATAGGTGCTTTTAAGAGTCATACAGAATTTTGGAAAGGATGAAGTGTATAGCTAAAAGCCCACATCTCTCTCAGGCCCACCACTTTGATATTTTTTATATTTTCAAGTAATGTTGCCCCTTTGGACAATAAAATACATAAGATGTCAACAAAAAGGCATAATGAAACACAGTAAACATATATGCTTCCAGGTGGTACCTTACTAAAGCCTGAAACTTTGCATGTACTGTATTGTATGTAGACGAACCTCAGAGAATAGTTTACGTTTTTTTCTATAAGTAATATTTTTAATTAATTTCTGTCTTTTTTGTACGTGAAAACACTAATTATGCACAAATAATTAATGCAAATGAGGTCACCTTAAATTTCCAGTTTATACTGTTTCCTCGAATATTGTATACATGTGATGGATAGATATGGGGGCTACCGTTCAGTTGAACCTACTGTAGAATGCATTTAGCTAGGCAAACAAATTGGCTGGGATGATAATGTAGGCCTACCACAAGTCAACTCATGCTCAAAAAAGTCACAAACTGTAGAAACAAACTGGCTAGCTGACCCATTTGCGAAGACTAAAAATCACAAATAATACTGTAATTAAATTTGCTGAAATGTTTACAAATGGAAATTATAACATCACAGAATAGGCTAGATGGGCACAGTAGATTGTTTTTTATTTTGTTCCAACATGGAGGTATATGTGTGTGTGTGTGTGTGATGTCAGATGCAACAAAATAGTGTCTAAAATGCAGATAAATTACATTCTGGAATCTACCCAGGTATAGAATATTAGAAATATCTGTTTTATATTTTTAATATTTCAATTTGTAATGATATAATAATAATAATAGTAATAGTAATAATAATAGTAATAGTGTAATTGTAATTGTTATAGTAATAGTAATAACAAGAACAATAACAATAACAATAATTTATATAGCGCTTATTGCCAAGGCCTCTAAGCACTTAACAATTATTACCCCCAGTCAATTATTCATTATTAATTTACTGGAATCTAGACTTGAGTAAGAAGAATAAAAGAAATAGACAAAAAATTTATTACTGTAAATTAATCACATTTTTTTAGATAAATTGCCTAGTCTTCCCACATATGATCATTCCTGAGAAATAAGAAAAATATATTATAATTGGCATTTTAAGTTTCAAAAGAAACAATTTGGTTTGTTTCATTTCAGTTGTAATAAAAAGATATATATTACTTGACCATATAAGGTGAATGAATTTTGGTTAATGTAATGGAAGAAGGCAATTGTCCAGGAAGATAAAATCTAGTGATACGAATAAATAAATGAATAAAAAAAATAAAAAATGAAAAAACACAGGGCAGGTTACATGGACGATTCCAAACAAAAACCAAAGTAACTTCAAACTTCAGTATAACAGATGAATTGTGTCAAATTCTGACTGGGAAGCCTATCAAAAATATGAAGGGTTAGTTGGGACATTGTTTTAATATACTAACTCTTGTAATATTAATTAACTTACTGCCTGTATTTAATTGCAAGAAGGCTATTGTTTTATTGCATGGTGAAGGTAATTGTGAAAATTTGAAAGATAGTTTGATATAGGAAACCTTATGATTTATTACAGAAAGATGGTGGCACAAAGAAACTGAAAGGAGGTAACGTCAGTGTGGATACATTACTTGGTAATAATGATTATGATGAGTCTAGTATGATGACATTGGATTCAGCAATACCAAGTCCACTTAGTGTCGTAAGTACAGTCATACAAAATATTTTTTTAAAATGTTGTATTGCCCTTTTGTCCCCAGTAGTTGGAGGGTCAGCAGGTAGGTCGATTAATTACCTAACTCAGGCAAGGCATAGATTAAACCCTGAGTAGACCTAGGCTACCTAGGTTATGCTAGGCTAGACCTACTCAAATTGAGTCAATGTAAATGTATACTATCATAAAAACAACATGAGCAGAAACAGTGAATTTTAAACTAATGTATATGGTAACCGAATATATGTCTGCTACCTAACATAAAATACATTTTTTTGGTATAAAACTGTTCGAAAAATCAAAATATTAAAGCAATTGCTAGCTTTGCTGGGAGCTGGTTAACAATAGGGCACTAGATTAACAATAACAAAATCACATGCTGAATATTGAAATTTCAGATCTTAAAATTTGGTTCTATGGAGGATTTTCTTTGTTTATTTTACTAGTTTAGGCCTAGGCCTAGTATTTTATTCTTCTAAAAATAAATTTTAAACAATCTGGTGTTATGTACATCATCCAAGTTTAAACGGTTGTAAAAAGATTGTACCGTAGGAAAAGAAATGGCTGAAGGTCTTCTTGCTGTGGAGTCTGATCTGCCTATGCTAGGATGGAGATCAAGCCTAGCCTAGGTCTAGCTGGCATTGATCTAGCCTAGATTAACTGCGTAAAATTACTTTATTTTCCACTTATAGTAAGAAATTGATACGGACACTTGAACAATGTTTTATGTAGATTTTCAATTTAAAAATGTTTTTCAATCAATCGGTCAACTTTATTTTGGAAGTGCATATCTATGTAACAAAATAAACATAGTAGAATTGTAAACTTAACAACAATACAGTATGTGTATAATTGTACAATTGATACCGTATACTTAGATACCAAAGAAAGCCCTAACTGCAATTTTCAAATTTAGGGTCAGTCGGTAAAGGGCAATACAACAATTTTTTTTACCTTGCATACCTTCGATAAAATAATTTACACCTGATGACCACATTGGAAAAAGAAGTAGGTTTCAAGTGGGAACTAGTCTTGATTCATGAAGTTTCAGATTAATGTTCGTAAAAACAAATTCATCTGGTATCAGATTGTTTTTATGGTTCGATTTCACCTTTATGTTGGTGGGACATACAATTGTTATTATATGCCGTCAAATAAACTTTACAATAGCAATTAAGTAAATATAAAATACTTGAGCAATATCAGGTGGGCCTTAAAAAATGGTCGTATTTCAATGATGCATTGCTCTGTTGTCTTTTGTTCAAACCTTTCAAACTTTAGACATTCAAATGGTATGTTGTTGTTAATATACTGACCACTTTTTAAGGTCATAATCTGAATAGCCTGTACACAGAGTTAAAATAAAAACATGGCTTCATGTTGTATCACCTGACAGTTGCCATAAGTAAAGCGCATGCTGCAACTTTGTGACATGCCATTCAAGAGTTTTGGAAGCATTGCTTGTTTCAGAGAAACTCTTCTGCCAAATAGCCACAAGTTTTGCTGATTTAAGATGGTTTTTTCCAGGGCAGACAAAACAACACATTTTGATCAATAAATATGGTCTTGGGTAGTTTTAATTTTCAGTTTATTAGTAAATAAATCAATAATTAGTGAATCAGTGTTTTCACTTTCTCAATCCCAAAAAATCTGGATACAATTTCTTCTCAAATATTGCCCAATGTTGTCCAGAGAAAATGAATGGCTAACTACTGTTGAGCTAAGTAATGAAGTTGCCTTTTTGACGTTGTTGGTTGTACATACATTAGTCCTCCAAGTCAGATATCCTTGATTCTACATTCACCATTCTATCGCATAATTTATCGATTTTCTCTAGCATAGGGCTGGTACTTGTGATAAGCTATTTCCTGGCCTTTAAACACTTTGACTACAGTGTCTCTAATCAAGGTGACAAGTTCAGAAGATTTTATTTTTTCTGCCTTTGCGGCATCAATCACCTGCTTTAGCGCGTCGGACTGCCAGGCTTACTGCTTACCTTAGCGCGTCAGACTGCCAGACTTACTGCTTACTTTAGCGCGTCAGACTGTCAGGTTATATCCCAGTATAGACCAGTTAAAACTGTCAGGTAGACCAAATTGATCACTTCAATGAATTGGGTAGACCAACTCAAATAGAGCAATAGTTCAATAAGTTTATTAGAACAGTTCAATCAGTTGAGTAGACCAGTCCAATTCTTAAAGGAGTAAACAAAATGAATGTATAAGATTGAAGATAGATGCTACATAAACGAGAAAACAAACTTCCAGCGCATATTATCCACAGGAGTCATATATAAAGTGCTTATACACTACACAATTTCATTTTTACACAATAGTAATTAACAAAAGTTTGGAATAAGCTTGTCTGGGCAGTTAGTAGTAAATCATTAAAAAAATTCAAAGTTAACTATTACCAACATATTAACAATTTTAATTGGAGGGGAAATGGATTGGCGGACGGGTAATCAAAGTTTGGTGGCCTAATTTATGTATCTCTGTTATCAAATCAGTAGACACGATCCAGAGCAAAATAACGAGATTTTGATTTTTAAATTAAGACCAATCTCTACCAAAAATAGCAGTTACTTTGTGGTACAGATCTCCTCTTATAGACAACATTCTGAACCCACATTTGAGTAAAATTACTACCAAAGATATACTAGTAACTATACCAGCTTGGATAGACAGTGATGTAAGGCATTAACAAAAAAGAAGTTGTCAGCTTGAAAATGTGCCAAAATATCCAATAAACAAAGCAATTCAGCCAGGTTTCATAAATTATGTAACCAACTCAATAATGTACTCATTTAAATTTTTTATTATTAAATTATTTGTTGGTTACGTTACTGATGTAGTGACATACAGTCCACAATTGCAAACAACACCAAACGTTTTTGGTCATTTATGAGAATCAAAACCAAATCTAAATAACTCTAGGTTTTCTTCTGGACCCCTTACTCTTCTTATTGTACATAAACAAATTTCAAACTACTAATAGCACTCAACAATTGCTCTCTACAGTAAATGAGGCAGAGCCAATCCAAATGAGGCAGAGCCAATCCAAATGAGGCCGAGCCAATCCAAATGAGGCAGAGCCAATCCAAATGAGGCAGAGCCAAGCCAAATAAGGCATAATAGCTAGTTTTCCACAATGGGCAGAAACAAGGAAGTGGTCAAACTTTCACTATTGTTTTTATCTCAAAACATACAGTTTAAACATTCAACTTCCATACTACATTAACAATTTTCAGACATATGATCAAGTAATATTTAAAAAATGTAATTTAAAATGATCCTGCTTAGTACACATTATACTATAAGCAATTTTCAAATGAATTTTTTCAAAACTTACATTCTAAATGTTGAACTGTGATTGTCCATAACTTTGCAAAGAAACATCGCATGAAACTGATTTTTCTTGCATGTAAAAGATAATAACTTGTACTTTCATAATTCATAAATAACTCAATTTTCAATTTTTTGAATTATGCCTCCTTTGGCTTGGCTCTGCCACATTTGTTAAATAATATCCATCACCAGAAATCATAACATTGTAATATATGAAAATAAAATGAATCGCATTTCTTTTACGAGATCAGATTGTATCAAGGACCTGGGAATCAAAATATTAAGTCATCTCAAATGGGATGAATAAGTTACTGAAGTTTTGTCGAAATGTTATCATTAAGGGGACTTGGGTTACAGTGTTGCCACCAACGTCTCTAAGGTGTTGTATACATCACTAATTTGAAGTGACTTACAATATGCTAACTTTTGAGTGGCACCTCAAAATGTGACATGCAAAGTTGGAAGAGTTTACAATGAAAAGCTTTTCATTACCCTGAAGAAATGCTCAGTTATCATGAATGACCTCAATATTATCATTATTGTATTTTCCAGATGACTCTGGTTCAATTAACTCCAATCAAAGTTCAAATATAGTTTTATTTGTTTATGTTAAGTGTTACTACAATAGTATATACATTATGAATTTTTATATTAACAAAATTCAATCAAAAAGATCATGCATGAAGTTGTTTCGATCTGTATGAAATATACGCTAATTAATTTCACACTGATACGCAGCTGCAAGTTTCTTCTTTCTGTTTTAATGTTACTAGTGAAACATCATCCAATCTTTTACACCTTTCAGATTATCTTATTAATATCTTGTTGATTTACAATACTGTTGTAGTATCAGGTAACATATTGATGTTCAGTTACAACAAAAATAATCTGCCATGAGGGATATCTCAAAAACAAAGACCTGAGATTTTACATCAGCACCTACCATTTACAAGCGGGGGTGTCAATTTATTTTAATTACGCGATTGTGTATAAAATATTGGTAACGTCAATTCTCTTTTACCGCATTTAGAAAATAGTTTGTTTTACGGAAAAAATTGAAAAATTTTTAGCATCAAAGTCATGCCATTTTATTGAATTTCACATTTTGTTCAAAACGGCTTCATTGGGATACCTAATTTAATACAGAGAAAGTAGCACTTCAGCTAGTTCAATACCAACACTCAGGGATTTTTTCTTCATTTTTTAGTTTTCCTAACAATTCTCAAAAAAGAATCCATCCAATGCTTTTGGGGTCAGGTGTAAATGACAAACCAGTGCTATCAGGATGCTTGTATCCAGTTGCACATCCCTTCAGACTTCTTTTTGTTTGCATAGGAAAGAGTCATATACAAATTCAATAATGTGGTCTTTCGAAATTGACCCTTTAGAAGCCAATGATAATTATGATAGATTATCACTCCTTGAGATTTGATCAGCATCAAAACCAAAATCTTACCATTATTTAAGACAGTTTGTTATGTCAGTATAAAATGAATATATATTCTAGTAGTTAATTTTCAAGAAGTTTTCACAATACCATACATTGGTCGTCAAAAACAATACTAACTAGTGTCTTTCTTCAAATAGAAGCAGTGCTTGTATATGAAATCAGTATGTCTACAATATTCAAATAATTTTTAATTTAAACACTCAAAATGAATAAATATTTACTTTATCTGTCAGAATAGTTTACCAAACAAAATTAGAATTGCATATTGTAAGTAAAGATTTAGGCATAGAGAAGATAACTTAGAAATATAGGATTTTTAAAGTACTTACTACTCAAAATCTTTCAGTTTACACTGAAGAAATGGTCACACGATGTTGATTGGTGACATCATCAGTCGGGTCCAAATAGGAGAAAGGCTGTATTGTATTATTTAGGGAAGGATTGATACTCCTGATATGAATCACTTCCTTCAACATCAAGAATTTTAGCATTGTCAATGTCAACTTCACAACCCAGTTCTACTGTGTGGATGTGGCATGACACCTCTGAAGTGATGGGACTAGGATGTCTGTTCTCCAAAATTCTTGGCTTGAGTGATCTTTCAGTCGCACCAAAAGTAAAAAGCTGGACAGTTCTCAAACTAGTGACTGTGTATTTGTCAAGTTTATCCTTAGGATCCAACAGGAGCTGTCTCAAGCTGTTGATGGGCTTCAAATAGGCAAGGATGTTGTAGCCTTTTAGGATCTTCATAAGTTGTTCTGAGAAACCATTGATTTGATTTGATTTCATTTATTCGTCTCTTAAACTGAAAATCAACAATACAATGCATAACAATAAGAAAACATGTATGTATGGGATGACTACTGGGAATAGTTTCATGGGTGTGCTTTGTGTTATTCGGTGTGGTGCGGCACAGCTTAAGCCTCTTTTCCTGTCGATCATTGCGGCAAGTTGCGTCCACGTGTTCCTCCACCTTTCCAATTTCAAATTCAAATTAATGCCATTCACTCCTTTTTCAGTGGTTGTTTTTACATTTGTAGTCTTGGTTTTCAACTTTAAAATGATACCAAAAGTTGATCAATGGGTTGGTTCGATATGACATTTTTCCTACAGTGCATTGCCATTCTGAAAAATGTAACCCTTCTACATTTTTAGCATACATAATTGTGACTTGCAAGGAGGGTAAGGGTTATGGCAACAACTACAGTTAAATGTAGAAACGAACTAAAGTATGTGTATATATTACAACATGATGATTGGGAAGATATAATGTATACAGTTAAACTTGCCTTAGTCTACTTTGCCTGAATCAGATTATTTCTAAGTCAAACTTATTTTTCATACAGTTTTGATATGTTTATTAAGTAACAATCTGTAAGTCAATTTGTTTTCGTTCCCACTTTGGATTTGACTTAGGCAAGGGTAAATGTACCACATAACTTCAGGCGCAGATACAGGATTCACTTAAAGGCGTGGATGCTCTATTCCTGGTCGAGGTGGGTGGTTCCCCATTTTCGATTTGACAAAAAATTATTTTCCCATTTTTGCATGTTTTTAGACGTTATTTTAGTTGTTAGGGGTCAATTTATGGGATGCAGATGATATAAGGGAGGCCCAACTTCACCTTCCCAATTTTAGGGGACATATCTTATGCATATAAGTTCTGGTTTAATATGGGTTTTTCAGGTAGTTCATTTTGGGCATGTTGACTCTAATATTAATTTTAATATTGATCATTGATTTTTAAAACATAATAGTATAGTTATGCAAATGATATTTTGCATTTACAGGTGTCTATGAGTAGTGATAGCACAAGGTTGTCCAACACACCAGTGCAACAGCCTGATGATAACAGCAATGATCCATTGGTACTCATGGAAGATCTTGTCTCTTTGAAGCCTAGCAATGGTTTGTTTAGTTTTTTAATACATAAATTTCATAAGATGACTGATTGACTGATGACTTACATACTAAGTGATTGACTGGACTTACTAACCAAGAGATTGACTAATTAACAGACTGACTGACTTAAAGACCAAGTGATTGACTGGACTTACTGACCAAGAGATTGACTAATTGACAGAATGACTTGGCGTACAGACCAAGTGATTGACTGGACTTATTGACCAAGAGATTGGCTAATTGATGGTTGACTGGACTTACTGACCAAGAGATTGACTAATTGACAAAATGACTTGATGTACAGACCAAATGATTGACTGGACTTACTGACTAGTAACCTGAAATTAGCTATATTTTTAGCCAATCTGTGAAAAAATTCTATGAAAAGGTTTTCCAACTGATTTGAGTAGGTATGGGTGTCAAAATTTACCCCAAAAAAGTTAGGTGGTGTAGAGGGTGGGGAAAGTGCTTTTTTGCAAGGTCAAAGGTCATTGACCTTTGCTAAAATGACCAATAATTTTATCTCAGGAATCTGATATGTTACATGGTTGATATTGGTGTCAAAATACAGAGAATTGAACTAAAATGAAGATTGAAATACATTTTGATGCACGATATTGACCTGTGACCTTCAAATTTGAGGTCAAAGGTCAAAATAACAATTTTTCATTGATTTTGGGTAGATCTGTGAGAAAATTCTTTAATAGGGTTTTTCAACTCTTGTGAATAAATGTAGGTGTTAATATTTACTTTAAAATGGTAAATGAGATAGCGGGTAGGGAAAATGCCTTTTACAAGGTCAAAGGTCATTGACCTTTGCTAAAATGACCATATAATTGTATCTCATGAATCCGATATGGTATGTGGATGATATTGGTGTCAAAATGTAGAGAATTGTACTGTAAAAAGAAACAAAATACATTTTGATGCCTGAAATTAATTTATAACCTTGAAGTTTGAGGTCAAGGGTCATAATAGAAATGTTATCAGTGTATTCGCATATTAGTCACATCTTAGCCAATATACGATAAACTTGAACTTAAAGTAGGCAATCCTATTTTTTTAACTAATTTACTTATGTATGTGTATACATATATGTTACTGTTTAGGGCCAGAGGCCTATGTAATAATAAATGTTCATTGGGCTTTGTGCCAAGGAAGAAAAAGAAGTTTAGACATAAGGATTGCATAACTGCTGTGCAGAGTTTGCATCGAAGGTCATGGACTTCATCTTAAAAGACACTATAAATGGTATCATAGCAACAATATACATGCAAGTACA
>JAOTQE010048778.1:0-21143 GCA_025631205.1 Nesometra sesokonis
ATGTAACTGTATTTTACAATTCAAATAATAATGTTTACTCTGATGCTTGAACGCATATACGCATGTATATTAACAATTTTTATATAAAACAAAAAATATTCAGCAATCACAAGACAAGAATTGATCCACCAAAATGCCCCCGAGGACATTTCCGACCATCTAAAGGCCAGCATTTCCGGGAGCTCATACAACTTGGACTCTCTACAGGCCCTCTTTTAAAAAAGTCTGCATCTGTCCCTGTAACCATAAACAGGTAAATACAGTGTTCAAAGAAAGACTTGATGTAATATATACAATTTAGCATAGCTCTCAACAAAATATAGTTTCATAAATTGTGACAAAGTGCCTCAGAAGGGATTTGAGCTTGCAGCCGTGCACTATCCCGGTGAAATAGGTCACAGGTTCAAATCCCGTCAGAGGCATTTCATCAAACAATTTGGTAGATTCAAAATACTGTGTGCCACAGTGGACAGGACGAATTCTGAAATACCTTATAGGAAATGGTCGATATCAACAAAAGGCTGAGCTACCAGCTTGCAGGCCTCCATCCGCCTTCGAGCTGCCTAGCCTGCATATTATGCGCAGACCTTTCATGTTTACCAACAAGAGTAAAGTAAATAACATTTTTCTTTGCATTTAGACCGTTTTTTTTCCGTTTAATTCTTCCTCCGCTTTTGCCATTTTTTGAATCCTCAATAAGCCAGCACTAGATTGCACTGTGCAACAGACGTGATGTCGACCCCAAAGTTGGAAATCGGACTATTTGGGGCAAACGATAGGTGGCGCACTGTATTGTGAATCCACCGAATTAATGGAGGGAGAGCGCAAGTAATCCAGAAAGAGTGACTTCCCTTACCTATAAATACTACTGATCTCAAAATTTAGCCTGTTGCAAAAATCGTACTTAGTGATTGCTTTGGCCACATGCTCAAAATTGACATCACTGATTCACATAATGTAAAGATTGCATCTACAGGTAAAGACCTGCTACCATACAAACATTCCTTACATATCTAAAAATTATTGAAATACTGTTTTTATGCCAAGTCTTACCTCCAATTCTTTGTGTGTGGTGGTCCTTCCTCTAGTCTTAGTAAGCTGTATCTTGCAGCCTGCAATGATAGACCTCGTAGCCCATCACCCCACTCCTTCTCAGCTCTAAATAAATTAATTAAATGCTATGTTATTTAACCAATAAATTAACATTAGAGATAAAAAAGAAAACATGCTATACAAAATAATTTAACAACAATGATTACTTATCAGTATTCTCCCTATTGAAAATATTAAACGAGTTAAAGATGAGTTCAATATTTTGCCACAGAGAGTACAACATATTTTGGTACCCCAAAAATAGGAATTCAACAGGCTTTCAACTACAGTACTGTGTACGCATAATCGTTTTTTTTTCAAAATCAACAATCATTGGAAATCTGGTGATACTGCTTGGGGTTTGGAAATTACTTGTCCACGGTTCGATACTACATAATATTGGACCGGTTAAAACAGCAAAATTGAATAATAATTTAAAATATTGCATAAAGTAGTACAAAACCATAACTTACCCTCTGTATTCAATGTACTTGTAGATACATCCAGCTAGCGCCATTGCAGCCAATGCGTAGTACCAACTAGATATAAACATGAGGGACACGCACATGACCATACCAATAAACGACAATGACCAGTGGTAGTACTTGAAGCGAGGGCGCCAGTTGGGTGTTCGCAACAATGTTTGTAATGCACATGCTAAGTTGACAAACATGTAACACATCAAGAAGAACCTGTTAATAGAGAAAAAATGTTTTTATCACTCTTTTAAATGACAGTTCCTTTTTACATACAGTCATTATGATGAAGTAAATAAATAAAGTAAGTACAAGAATGAAATTATTATTTAAAAAAAATATAACAAGACATAGTGAAGTTTTTTTTTTGGTTGAGAGAAAAAAATCATGGAGTGGGAAAGGTTTGAACCCCGGAAATTGTGATTCGGAGAAAAGCACCTTAGCTACCACCATACAGATTTACTCAAAAAAATACACTAAAACAAAAATGCAACATAATGATATTCAATTTTGATGTGCTTAAAAATGTATTGTCACTCAAAAATGACCAAAAAGTCATAACCATTAATTTTGAAATTAACTTGCTCATATTAAAGTAACATCAATGTTATGAATTTGAGAATAGAAATTACTGTATTTAAAAATTGTTTAATACATTTTAACTACCATGATTCTGTGAAAATGTAATAGTTTTTTTTTTCGTTCAAACTGAAAAACAATGTAAATGTCTGTATTTTTTAATAAAAACAATAAATATGAAACTTGAAATAAAAACTTAATTATTAAACTAAAAATCCAAATCCTGGTATTTTTTGGTTTTAGTTTCAGTTACAGCTTTTTATTTTTATTAAAAAGAAAGTAAAAATCAGTGATCGAATAATATGTTTAATAGGAAATACAGAAAATGAAATATAATTACATAGTGATAATAGGAGCAACGGAGTCCAACTTAGCAATAATAATTCCAAGTTCAGAGATAGCAGCAGTCAGCAATAAGGCCCACGTTGGTTCACCGGTGGCTGAGCCTTTCCCAAACACTGCCAGGAATGGGATGAGATTATCCTTCGCAATTGCCTGCAATAGCCGAGGTGCTCCCGTCAGACTCTGAAGACCAGCTCCGATGGTGGATAGGAACGAACCAATTAGAATTACCCATTCTGATGGCCATGCTATGTTGGCTACAACTAACCCACCATCTATACTCTCACCAAATCTAATAAAAATGTTTATTATGAATTATATTAGAAAATAGCATCATCATGAAATAATTAAATACATTATGAAATAACTTGCTCCTTGTCAACTGACACCATGTCACCAACATCAGGATGATATATCTGAGGCAAGTCATGGCAAAACCACCAAGTTGTCGCACAGGAAGTTATTGAGAAATAAGCAAATAAACAACAGAAAATGTAAACGAATACAAAGAAAATTTGTAACTATTTTGTTCAATAACGATTGTGAGAATAATTCTAGCATTAAATCCGACACCTTGGATTGATAGGCATGCATTAACCAACAATACACAGCACTACTTCATCGTTGACATGCCATAATGAATCTTTCATGAAACTTATTTTTAAAAAGTCTTCAAGGAGAAGATTCAGGTTAACACTTGGAATGATGATGGTTTTGAGGTATTTTTAGGAGCTATTGGTCTTTGGGAAAACCCGATACTAATTAAATGATTATAAATTTCACTATGTCTAGTAACACATCAAAACAACAGGAAAAGGATATTTCCTAAACAAAGTGATGATGAAATCTTGACTGCATTTTGGCACTGTGCCTAGATTCATCCTGTATCTTTCTATAAGTGTTAATTTATTAACGCCAAGCTTAAAATTGATTCCTTTGGTAAGCTCCTCAACTGAATCATAGAGGCATTATAGGAATAGAAAATAATAAGAGATATTCAAATTATTACTATGTTTGAAAAGTACTAAAATTAATAAAAAAAATAACAACAGCACAACAACAATAACACTAATAATAAAAATAATAATATTTAGGCTTTTATAAGGGGCTCTATACAATTACATAAGTCACAGGGAGCTCTCCAAATTATTACCCCAATCATTGGCATGACATTTTTTTTTCTGCATGATATATAAATCGCACACTGACATTTAAACCTCCTAGGTACCCACTACTACACAACTCCTGGGTGGGGAGAAGCAACTGCAGATAAAGTGCCTTGATCAAGGGCACAAATGAGTGGCAAGTCTCGGACTTGAACTCCCGACCTCTCAATTGAAAATCCAAATTCTTACCCTATGCCACACTCTCTCAACTTAAAAAGATAACAGGAAATTATTAGAAATAAAAAATGGAAATAGTGGTTTTGTATGGAGCTGCCAGTTAGAAGTGATTAAAATATTAAAAGCAAAATGTGTGCCTACTTACTTATCTCGTAGGATTTCTCCTCGTACTGCTCCAGCAAAAAACAATACACATGTAATATCTAAATATTCCGAGTCACAGAAAATAATTACACAACTGATGGTCAAAAAAGAAAGATTTGATAAAATAAATTATTATTACAGCCAAACGTACAAATCAAAGGTGGTATTGAAAATAAAATTTACTTAGATTAGGTTCGCTTGAAGCAGTATTTAGCCCAGGTGGTTTAGCTGGTGGAAATCACTGTGCTGTGTGCTGAACCGTGACTCACTGGTCTATGGTTCGATTCAACACCACGCCACTCACCTTGTGTTTTGGCTGGAGGATCAAAATACGAGTTACTAGCGCACAGTCTTTTGGATGAGATGTTAAGCCGTTGGTCCTGTGGACAACATGGTTCATGTGCATGTTAAAGAATGCAGTAGATACTAGAAGGACGCCACTGAAAATAAGTCCACTTTGGACTTTTGTGGGTTATCCTTGGTGTTCTACAAAAACGAATAAATCAAATCAAATCAAAGGAGTCTCATTCTCCCGATCGGATTAATTTGACTAATTAATTACATAATTCTCTCACAAACCATCAGGTTTCATAAGATCATATTGTACATAAAGGATACAGATCATGCTAGTAGTGAAAATGGCGCCAAGTGTACCACGTGGAATGGAAAATTGAGCATCTTTAAGATCACCTGACCTGTTACTTCCCGCCATTATACCTAGAATTGAACAAGACACATGATTAATAACGAATGTGTACATTCACAACGGTGTTCAATTTAGCCCAGTATATTCTCATACTGATTGATCTCCAATAAGACAATAAGAGGTATGCAATACTGACTGGGTTGACTAAGCATTCACCAATTAGTCATGGCCAAAATCTAATTGAAGTTATCTAAACATATAACATCTCCTTTAGTCATTTTGACCAAGGCTTAAAATTTCAAAAAAGTCATACAAATAATCAAATTAAATTTTAGTCAATGTGGTTCAAGATATATTCAATTGGCTAAAAAATTGGGTTGAATTTAGAAAAAAAAATGGGTAATGTAACACTGACCTCAGATTGAAATACATGTCATAAAGCTGTGATTCAATATTTCAACATTAATTATGTCATCATCAGAATGATTCCTGATGATGACATAAGGTCATAATATTCCAACAAGATGGTAAGTATTTCAATACTTATAGCTTTATAATCTCTATTATCATAGTTCACATTATTTAGATATGAATGATATCTGAAGTAAAAGAATAAGCACTAAAGTGTTACATGGACTCGGTTCAGTCACAGATGCGAGAACAAAAACCTACAAGATTCCTGTGTCAAACCCAGACTGGCTCAGACTGATCCAATTGCTAGGTAAAATCACCTAGTAGTTTAAGCCGCTAGCTAAATATCCTACAAGCCTGGTTCACGTACAATACTAACAGCCAGTGTACTATTTGGAACCAACTCATCTACTGTGTGTACATCTACATGCCGATTGGTCAGTTTGCCACTTGCTTAATAACACGTCTTAATTAGGTAATATATAATTAATTATGATATAATTTTTTTTAAATCTTCAATGGTACATTTGTCAAAATGCACAGGCAAAAGTTCATGTTCATATGTTTCCTATACAGTAAGAATTTTCTGGTGGCCTTTGGACTACAAAGGCGGTGTTTCCGCAGGAAAATTATCCGATAAATTATCATGACAAAAATTATCGGATAAAGTACTGCAGAAACCTATCCTAATGTGATAAAATTATCAGATTCTATTCCGATAGTTGACCTAAATGCAATAATATTTTACCTTTGACATGGGGTCAACCTTAATCTTGTTTTTGCGAGGATCTCACCGCGGTGCACAAGGGTTCTACGCAAGAAAAAGGTAAATCGCCAAAAAAATCATCACAAGTTACTGGACTCACAATGCATTATGGTCTGCATTGAGTTTGCGCAGTTCTTTTTTAAAAATTGATTTGATTGGATGAAATTCTATCAGATAATCTGAAAATCCTGCGCAAACACGACCAAAGACTACATTAACCACTCAAATCACTGAATTTCTAATAGTAGCCACATTATTTACATGAAGAGTTCCTTACCTGTAACAGATGGGAAGAAGATAGCCAGCAGTATTGTGAATGAAGTAGTGATATCTGCCACTATCTCATTCGGGTTTGGTTTTTTTGACTTAACCCTTGGTAACACCTCTCCACCGTCACGGTATAAATTCTTTAAATTATCTAAGAAAAGTAAACACAATGGTAGAATTATATATTTACATTGAAAAACAAAATGGTCTTTGAAAATCACAGGTAGCCACACCACAGCCATTATCAACTATCATATACCTCATACATAGATTCCAGTCATCTGATTGGTCAAACAGCAGATGGTAATTCCAACCATCAATTTCCCAGGAAAAAAGTAACTATCACGTGTGTGATAGTTCTTTTTTCCTTCATGATAGTAACTTTTTCCCTCATGATAGTAACTTTTTTCCCTATCGCGATGTCATTTTCTAGGCCCACCAAACGAGGCTTTTTGCTTTAGTAATTGTGACCTCTAACAGCCTTTTATCACACGACACAGTACAGCGAGCAGCCGTACGACGATAAATAGAAAACATTTTGACAGCAAATATATACAATACAGAAAATGCTTGGTCTATTATTTTTAAAAACTATTGCAAATTTATGTTAATGTTGGTTATAAAAATGAATAGCCAGTCCATGACCATTGATAAATTTTAAGGTGACAACAATGATGGTTCATCAGTGGGCTAGGGGTCTAAGCCTCATCATCTGAATGTAGGAACTCTTTGTATTATTTAAATTTAATAATCATAAGCATTAAAAACATGAAAGGAAAAGATTAAAACTCATCAAATTTTGCTCCATAAGGTGATTAACACATCATGTACATGGATTTCTCAAATAAAATGAAAGTTAATCTTAGTTATACTTCGGATTCAGAAAAATTACTTCAAGACATCATTATTAAATATTATTACCTGCAAACACCCCGTTTCCTAGGCCTGGTATTGCATCTTCTAATTTAGCTTCATGTTTCCCAAGGTAATCTAAACACTCTTCTTCTGTTAAATCATCAGCATCACACAATGACTGGCCTAGCTCACTGGGAATCGATTGGTTTCCATTGTAATGAAGTGTACACAATTCACTTGACCTAAAATCTGAATTGATTGCTATGTTTCCATCTAAACAGCAAAATCTATATGATACGTAAAAAAATGCTTCAATATATATTTTTATCATCAATAATTTTCAATTTTATATTAAGTGGCTTTATTTCCTATAGAAATCTACCGTAAATAAATCATTTTCCATTTATCTTGTCGCGCCCACCCCACCGTTTTCCTTAAGGGAAAACGCAATTACAAACACCCTAACCATAGCAGCAGAGCACTGTATCCAGGAGCTCGGAATTAAACTCAAACTGAGCCTGATTACCGATAAACCTTTTTAATTTTAATTTTTTGAGTCTCAGATTTATGCACCTTAATTGCATCGTCTATGTACTCCTTTACACCGCCAATAGCATTCTTCACTATGCCGGCAATGTCTTCGGTGGTGAGGCCTACAGCTTCATCCATCATAAATTTAGAAAATGTCGAATAATATAATGTAGAAAAATACCAGTAAAGAAGAGCGAACTTGCAAGCGACGTGTCACAGCGAATGGAATCGGTCAAGTGACCCAACACACAACACACACACCAGGGGCACCCTCAGACCAATGAAAATACATTTATATAATTATTATATATTTGATATATAGAGAGTAGAGTGGATGTTATTTTACATGAAAATGAAACAAACATGGGCACAATAGATACTAGTTTACAAGTTTAACAAACTTACTCATTCTGGACAATCATTTACAATAAATGACTGAGTTTAAGAATTTTTTTATTACTTTTAATTTTTTTGGTGCTGTGAGACGCCAAGGGTCACCCACAAAAGAAACATAGCCATGACATATGGCCGAAACCTGTTCACAGAAGAAATTCAAGTGCAGAGAAATTGTTCCGAAAAGTATCATTTTAATATATTTTAATCATCAGGAATGAATCCGGATGATGACATAATTTATGTTGAAATACTGAATCCTGTCACAATGGCTTGTATCTCATTGCTTGGAGTATGCATTATACTTTCTTAGGTTAAATACCTCTCTAGTACTTAATAAGTGACTCTAATAAAAAAAAAACCAATAAACATTCTCTCAAGATGTGAGTTGCCAATTACCAATTACCAATAACCATCACTGTTCTCCAAATTGAAAAATTTATACTGATAAATTGTCCAAAAAACATGGTATGTTTTTTGGGTTGGTTTTGGCCCTACCCCAAATATCTACTACATAATTATAGGCCTCTATGAGCATTCTCTGAAATACTAAAGAGTAAAGAATGGCAAAAATATACAAGAATCAACATTGTATCATAATTATTTTTCAATAAACAAATTTTTACTGGTAAATTGTAATTTTTACCATTAAATTTGATGGCTAAAACCATACTTGGAAGAACACTGATGATGTCTTCAAACCTGGTCAGTGACCACACTAGTTTATAGCTGACTGAGCCACTCTATAAAACTAAGCTGAACTACTATCTGATAATACTATCTTCATTAACTACCGTTCATAACATTACATTTGATATAATGTCATTAAGATTGATGTCTTGGATTATCTTATATCTGGTGAAGTTGATCGAATAAGAAGCAATGGCACAATTTACAAACTAATTAGACCAAGCATTACTTGAATTAAATTGTAAATTATCCTTGCATATAATCCATTTGTACAATTTCCTAGAATACACCACACAGCATAATGCATACTCCAAGAAAAGAAGTACTTAAAATGCTGTTTAAAATCTCTCTTCCAAAGCAGGATTCTACCCAAAGGCTTTGGCTGTGTCGGTGCCAATACAGCTTCATTCATAATCAATTTTTTCGTAATAATCGAAGGGCAACAGAAAAAACATTACATTAAATTCATTGAAAATACTTTTTGTATACTATATTGAGATAAATAAAGTTTTTTTATACGAAAAATAGGAAGTTCCTGTTCTGTTCTCTGTTAATTGTCTATTATTATTATAAAGGGTTTTTGCTTTGGTATTGTCATGTTATAGGGTTCATTTATGACAAGTGTTCTGCTCTTTTAGTCCATGAGTTGATTGACTTTATTTGATATTCATAAAATTCAACATAATACATATTTTAAAAGAGACATTAAAAAGAAGCCAACTTGTTTCCAATTGGGTCCAAGCAGTTAAAATTAAAAAAATGAGTTGTAAAAACTAATAAGGTAAAAGTTAAAAAGCCAGCATCAGCAAACAAGTATACAATATCATTACAAATAAAAAACCTCTATGTCCAAAATGAATTAAAAGTATATAAAAACTACATTATTTACACCAATTTGCCAAGTTGTTCATTAGTTAGATGTTTTATTTAGACATTGGTATTGTTTTTAATTGGTTTAAGTGAGTTGGGAAGATGGTTCCAATCACGGATTCCTAAGAAATAAAATGTTGAATTGCTAACTCCACTAGCCTTAGGAGTAACACAATTATACTGTGTAACCCTGATGTTATAATTGTGGAGACCAGATATTCTAGAAAATTATCCTTCATCATGAACGAAAGGGTGTTAATATTATAACAACATGTATGTACATAATTTAATCTTAAAAACATTCAAAGAATGACATTACGGTGATCCATATCATATCATTAGTTTATCATATACTATACTATGTAGTTATTACTATGTTACGTTAATGTCCATGCAAAACACATCATTTATCAGTAATACCAAAAAAACTTACTAATTGCAAAATATAAAGCACAAACTTACTGTAAATTATTTGGAACAAATACTCCTATGTATATACAGATGATAGAAACAATAACGCAGAATAAAAAGAGGAGGGCGCACTTGTTCACGTATTTGACGCCAACGAAGACAAGAAGTGCGAGAATAAATAGAATTATTGTCCCGTATATTCGCATATTGTTCAACATGTCTTGCGAATTACTCGTTGTACCGCTCCCATCCTCATCAAATATTGCTATTCCTGGTGCTATATAAACCTTGAGGAACAAAAGAATTTTATATTAAGGATATTTATGGACCATGTCAAAATTATTCCACTGCAGTTACTGCAGTAATCTATTGCTATAAAGTCCACTGCAGTTACTGTAGTAATCCAGTGCTATTAAGTCTACTGCAGTTACTGCAGTAATCTATTGCTATTAAGTCTACTGCAGTTACTGAAGTAATCTATTGATATTAAGTCTACTGCAGTTACTGCAATAGATTTAATAGCAATAGATTACTGCAGTTACTACAGTAATCTATTGCTATTATGTCTACTGCAGTTACTGCAGTAATTCAGTGCTATTATTTTTCTTTGGTGACACAAGATGTCATCTCTACTATTTATGTAATCGCCTTACAACTACTAAGATAAAATAGTTGTAACTGAATTACTATAATTAGGGTTCATACACCTTAAAACAAGTAAAATTCAACTATGTTTTAAGGTTTTCTAAATTTAAAGGATGCTTAATCTTGCCATGCGTGGTTAAAAAAAACATGGAGTTTAATTTAAATAGCTGTTTTACCGCAACTAAAATTTTAAATCATAAAATTTCCAGGACATTCAAGACAAATTAGCATATTCCAGGAGTTTCTAGTACTGGAAAATGCACATTTGTTTTTCCAGGACTTTCAAGGAATTCAAGGACGTGTATGGACACTGTGTAATAACTGTAGCAGGATACCTTTGGCATAGTACCTTAAGAGATAATCTCACAAGGCTTGAAAATTGTTCGCGACTAGTTCACATCTGCAGATTTTGCTAGTTCCAGAGAAGACTTCTTTGCGATGCCTCCTTAACATTACAGTCTCCAAGAAGTCACAGGAAATCTAAACATGTTTGAGACTTTTCCGGTCTCCGAGACATCTCCATAAGTTGCAAAGATGAGACATCGCTGGGACAACGTAGCAACATTGCAGAGACCAGGAAAAAGTACAAGCTGCCATGACTGCCCAGAAACATCTTACGGGTTGCTGCGACTGCCTGAAACGTCTCACAGACCCTCTGCAACTAATAAAGGTCTTGGAAATGTCGCAGCAACTAATTAGAGACTGGAACAAGATCGGGCTAAGTCCTTGTCAACTAATCTCTAAGATATAGCAGAGAAACTATTTTCATGTTGGAGATGTCATGGTGAGATGCGGCCTTTACACAATTAGTAGGTTATATTTATCCTGAAATTGAACAATAACTTCTTGTATAAATTTGTACTTCCTATTCTTAAATTTTGGGTGCCAAAGCAACAAAACCAAGTCTATTTGCCCTCAAAAGAATCTTTACCAATATTTAAAAATATTGGCAGCTTACAGAATTATTCAATAGTAGACTACTGGGCAACCAGTTAAAAAATAATGGTTGCCCATTGTAAATTTTTGGTTGTCCCAGGATGCTGGACAACTGATTCTGTGATGCTGGTTAAGACAATAAATCAAACCCACTTACCAATAAAATTTCAATGGCACCAAGAATATACATGGAGGAGGCGAAGGTTGTACCAAGGTAGAAAAGTACACCAACAGCACCACCAAACTCGGGCCCCAATGCTCTGGAGATCATAAAATATGCACCACCAGCTGGAACAACCCCATTGGTTGCTACAGCACTCATTGAGATGGCAGTTAGGCATGTCTGCAAAATGAAATATAATAATATGTCACATGACATGACGTGACCCTTAGGGGAGTAGAAAGTCATTAGAATGTGTAACATCTTGTTCACAGCTCCATGAGCATCTTCTAGATGGATACTGGCGCGTATATAAATGTACACTATTATTATTACTATTAGTATTATTATATAATAATTAATAAAATATTATCAACTAGACTTTGTTTATTATTCGGCTTAATATTCCCAAAAAGAAAATCAGGTAGCACTAAATACATCCCATAGTAAGTGGAATTTCAGTCTCATGAATTAAAAAATATAATAAAAATAAACTCTAGATTTCATCCCTATTCTTCTACACACAAAACAGGAAAGTGGGTAATTTTTTATTATCAAATAAAAATGGCTACTTTACACTATAAAAAAACATCAGAAATGAATAATTTTTGTTAAAACACACAAGAATACTATTTTTCTATATATTTTTAGAATGAATGTTGATTTTTCACAATTTACTTAAAATATCCCTCTTTCAGACAATTGTAAAAAAATAGGGATTATTTTATCTTGTAATTTGAACTATCCCCCCACTTAGCAATTTTCACCTATTTCACCAATAATTATGATAGGTAAAATGGATCGTAAAAATTCAGAAACAGAATTGAATATACTTTTTATGATAAACTAAAACATATAAAGAAGATATCCCATAGTAAGTGGAATTTCAGACTGTTTGAATCAGTCTAGGCAAACACAATAATGTCATATGATCTCCCACCACGGATTTAAGGGCATATAATTATTTAGTTTCCTGGTTTCAGTCGCATGTGATTGCTCTAACTCTTTCCAAAAAATTTAAGAATACATTTAAGAATACAACTTATCCAAATTCAGGATTGAGTAGTCTACGGCCCCAATCTATCTCCCTGCCCAAATATTTAGCTTGTGGGTAACCTGGCCTAATCCATAAAAATTTTTCTATAACAAAATATAGTTTATTTAGCCAAAAAATTGTCCATGCTTACTGTAGCAACAATTAATAGGTTAATAAAGCCAAATTTGTTTGCCTCACCTATCAAAAGAAATTCCTGTCAAAAATAGAACATTAATCTTACTGTTGCACATGAGATAAGAATGATGAAGAAACTTTCAAGAGCGCCAGCGTTGCCTACGATCCATGTGAGACGGATGAACAAGATTACGCCCAAGATGTTCTGTAGACATGGTAGATACACACCCATCAACGTTCCCATTTGAGGGGCTTCTTTCTGGAAAAAAGAGGAGAGGAAAAAATACAGTTCAGAGCTGTAAAAATTCTGGGTCCACCCACCATTCTATTTGAACTTGGCTATCAAAATTTACAGAGGAACTTCTAGCAGAACATTTTACTCTCTGCACAGGTCACTGATTTTAAAGACCATTAGTAGAAAAACAATAGTTTCAATTTTTATTATTTGTTAGCATCCACTTAAACAAATACAGATATTTAATAAAATATACATCATATCAATAAATAAAAAATAATTATTGCAAGGACAATCTATAAAAACAATAATAAGATGATGTACAGTACAGTACTTTAAATCTTAGTTCCATTAACTTGTTTTAGTACATGGAATGAAAAGCTTTTAATAGTAACCCTGGGTTACTATACTTTGATTGTATTTTATGGTATATTAATTGGTCGAAGTTAGCATTCGCTAAGACCATGAGAATGGTGGAGGACATTGGTCTTCTTTGAACTATCACACGTTACAACAGTATTGCCTCATTCCGTTCCATAATTTTGCATCATTTAAAACAGTAAGATTTTTTTTTTCCCTGTTAGTGTATGCTTATTGTATGTATATGTATAGATTTTTTTTCCCTGTTAGTGTATGCTTATTGTATGTATATGTATAGATTTTTTTTCCCTGTTATTGTTTGCTCATTTTATGTATATGTTTTTTTATCCTATATATATGAATTTTATATTTATATTTATTATTTAATATTTTAACCAGCCTGTTAGTGGCGATGATTTGCTGTTGGTCTGGATTGAAACAAATGTTAGGTAAAGTTAAAAAGATTATGGAAGATAGTTCTCATCCATTAAAAAATGATTTTATCAAAAACAAATCGGGCAGAGTTAGGTCACCAAGAACAAATAATTCGCGTTTTAGACTATCTGTATATTGTACCAAATGCCATCCATATTTTTAATTCAAATTTTAAAAGAACTTTTTAAATATTTTCCCTGTTTTTAATTGTTTTATGAGTACTATACTAATTTTTAAAATGTTTTTATCTTGCCAAGGAAGGAAATTTTCATGAAACCTTGTTTTATGACGAATAAAGTATTTCTTATGTCTATGAAATAAACAAATAAATAAATTTCCGTAAATTCTTAATTAAAATTGGAACAACAACCTACTTGATAATCCCCCACATTGTAAAAATCTCTATCTCAAGGATTAAAACATGTTAAGAGGAAAAATACTGATTTCAATGTCAATTTACTTTTATAGTTTTTGTAATTCTAATAGCAATCCCCATCAGTTAATTAGAGTAGTGGGTTTTAATAATAGATTCTTTATGTATCTTAAAATGTTAAACAATTCTTGATTTGAAACAGCACAAAGGCTTAGGTTTCTTTATTATCAACATTTGTTATTTTAATTCATTAAATTAGTCAGCTGTCAATTAAAGCCTTACTCAAACTTTATTAACGATATACACAAGGAAATACATCCATAGATTTTGTTTAATCACAAGGTAACAAAAAAGAAATGTGTGTAAAAGACAAATAAGTTCAACAAACTGAATGAATTACATACTTGTGTTACATGATGTTATCATATCATACTAATGATACCAAATATAAGATATGATATTTGGTATGATATGTTATGAAAATTATATTTTATGAAACAAATTGATAATCGCTGCTGATAATTAAGTAATAAAATACTAATATAATAGGAATGAATAAATATTTAAAGTTAAATTTAATACTCAAACAAAAAATCGCAAATAAAGCAGTCTAAAAATAAACAACTAAAAGACTACAAATCTTAGAAAATCTGCATGAAAGACACTTTTCTGCAGGAAAACTGACCTAAAAAAAACATTATAATGGAATATAATTACCATAGTACTCATAATTGATTTAGCTAAATTTCTCAAAAATCTGATTTCCGACCTATTTTGGTGATTATCTCAATTTGATCTCACCTACGATGCGACTCATTTTGTGGTGAGACCTCACATATTATGTCACATTTTTAGTATACCAAGAAAGGTTAACTTCAGGACTGGACAAAATGAAGGCCCATGTGCTCAGTTTTGTCAAGATTGAAATACATTTTAGGCAACAAATTTTAAATTTGGTTAATTGAACAGTTGAGGCTTTTAATTATATTACTTCCTGTTTGAATCAAGGGTTTTTTGAGATTCCTCAGGGAGTTAGGTCAATATCAATCCAGTATTGTTCAATAGATTCTCAAGGAGACAGACACTACATCATGACTCAGCTAATTCTACACTTGACTTTGTATTGATTGTATTAGTAGTAATGAATGATTTGTCAGTGCTATGTAATATCTTATTAGTATGGGTCAGTAATTTTCTGTTAAATTGTAAGTGCAGAAGACAGGGGAGGTACATGTTCCCCTCTCCAGGAGGTTACCGTGACATTCCCTGAATGCAGTGGCGGCGCTATGGGGAGGGGGGGCGCCTAAAAAAGCACGCAAAACACAGCAAATAACATTTTTCTTGCTCGTCAGACTGAAAACCGGGGACAAGCCCACCTCAAACTTTAACAACTCGTCGGGGATCCCTTGCTCCCCTGTCGGGGCATTGCCCTGCTCTCGGAGAATTCCTGCCGCCGCTACTGCCTGAATGACTGCAAATTTTAGCTTATAAGCTAAAATTGTATAGACAACTTTCATTCCTGATGATATAATTTATGTTGAAACTGCCTGGAGTACGGCACTGTATGTATTATACTTTCTTACTTAAAGCCAACATACTGATGATGACATAATTAATGTTGAAATATTGAATACTGACATGATGGTGTGTATATCATTGCTTGGAGTAGGTATTATACTTTCATATCAGAAGTGTAGATGATGATGACATAATTCATGTAGAAATATTGAATCCTAACATGGTGGTGTGTATCTAATTGCTTGGAGTGTAGGTTGTACTGGTTGTAGTATGGTAGTAATGAATGCTTTGTCAGCATTATCTAGACTGACTTTTTGTTGACTGTGGATCAGCCACTCAATACTATGTTGTAAATATGCATAGATGCTGGAAGAGGTGGAGGAAGGGGGTAGACAGTTGTGAATACATTCACTGACTCAGCTAGCAATACAGTCGACCTTCTCATTTACACACCCCTTGGGCTAGAAGGTGTTTGTAAATGAGAAAGTTCGTAAATGAGAAGGTTCATAAAAAAATGGTTAAGTAAGGTCTCCAAAACATTTATTTGTATTTATTTTGTGCTCTTGGTTGTTAAACAAAGTTGTTTAAAATGTATTAGGAGGGGAAAAATATGAAAAACAAAAAAAAGATGGCCTCTCCCCTTTCACCTTCCCCGATCACCAACCACCCCATTCTTATGGCAAACGCAGGGTTATCACAAGAACTGTGTTATTTCATACAGGTGTTTTAGTTTCCTATATTTTCTCAAGTCAGCCCCACCAAGGTTATACACTTTCCTTTAACCCATACCATTTAAACTATAAACAGACAATACAAAATCCTAAGTACATGTTTGCACTTGTTTGCAGAGAGCCACTCTCATGCTTCCATCAGATGGACTTCATTAAATTAAACAATATCTGACATCTAAATTCCGATGCAAACTTTCATCAATTTAACCTTAATACAGCATCATTTAATTTACTAGTATCACTAGACAATTGTAAATGAACTTTCCATTGTACATCCCATCCATTTGATAACCTTCATGAAATATTATCCAATTTCCTATCAATGATATCAATGTATACAGATGTAACGTAATGGAATATGTCGATATTATTTCAAACTGCGATTTAAAAATATTATAATGCAGGTATAAGCCCATTGCAACATGTGCGTTATTTTCGTAACTTGTTAGAGTTATAATGATTGCAGTAATAAAAAGTTAGTAAGTAAAAAATATATTATAGTGGTAAATAAAAATTACAATGCGGATGGGTAAGGAAAAAATTGTTTGTGGGATTATTGTTTTCTAGAATATTTCTAGAATGTAATGTGGACACATTGTTGTTTTTTTTTTATTTGTATGCAAATATGCCATGGAAAATGAATTGAAGTTGTTATAATGTAAGATGGAGCATGGATTAATCTTCCAAGGTTGGGCCAATAACAAGATAAAATTTTATCTTACGTTAAATACTAGGATCAATATGGTATTTTTTGGGTCAATATGATAATTTTTGCTTAAGAAATGTTTGTATTGTAAACCAAGTATTTGTATGGCTACATAAATTTACTAGTAGCAATATGGTAATTTTTATTTAAAAAATAAAGTTCGTAGTAATTTTAAATTATTAGTAATTGGAATTACATTTTAAACAAGGCAGTACTCTCTATGTACTACCATAATATTCAGCATGTTGATCTAAATTTGTTTTGCTAAGGCTACTCCTAAACCACTGTAGGGTTTTCAATGAAACTTGGCAAGTGGGTAAAGGTCGTTTTTTAGTGTTTTTATGCATTTTTTAGTTTACGAATCAATGTATTCATCACAATTAAAACAGAAACAACATGGTTGAATAGACCACCGAGTAGTGTACTTCATTAAATTCTGTGCAAAGGACAGGTCTAGTGTCAAATTAAGTTTATAAGAAATCCTTTTAATAATAAAATAAATGCATTATAATTTATTATATTGATTGTAGATTAAGTATATTGATACAAATATTATCAGTTGAATTTAAAATTTGTATAAAAATACTGATAAAATATACAACAGAAGAGTGGCATTACTGTAAATTCAGTTGGCTAAACTAGTAATAGTCACTGTTCTGTGTGCTACTACTAGACTGTGAAGACTTGTGTTTCCGCTGGCAGGTGAAACGCTGGTTAACATCACACCGTCTTTCAGATGAGACATTAAGCCATTGGTCCCATGGTACAATATGGCTTATGTGCTTGTTAAAGAATGCAGTACACTCTTCGAAACAGAGTAGGGGATTGTCTCCCCCGTGTACTGCCCAATCATCACCAGAAGGACCCCACTGGAAATAAGTCAACTTTTTACAGTACTTTCAATGTACTGTTTTTTTTTTCAAAACAGACATACATTTATAGTAGTATACTATTCCGACTCTATTCTATAAGTATATTTTTATATTACAATAACTATTATGGAAATCAGCTTATAATATATTTGCATAAGGATTGATTACATAGATTATCATAATATTTGTTAATTCAAATAACAATTATTTATTCTCTTTGTTGATAGAAGCCTTATATTAATACTACAGCATCACACGTTGACAGAAGCTATATACCCTACATATTACAGCATCACATTTTGACAGATGCTTTATACTACAGTTGAACCTCCCTGTATGGACACCTCTCATAAGCAGACACCTCCCATAATGGAGATTCATTCAAAAGCCTGTTGTTCTTTCTATCTAATTTGTGCATTTGGTATCTCTCGTAAGCAGCCACCTCCCATAAGCAGTCGTGGTTACTTTTTGATTACAAATTTAAATTGTTAGTATTTTAATTTACCTCCCAAAGCGGACATCCAGAAAAATGTTGTGATTTTTGTACACCAATTACAAATTTCTGTACAAAATTATAAAACTGTAATGTGTGAAAATCATATTACTGAACCAATTTATTGTAAAAAGTGATAAACAATATTTAATAAAATATAGAATGTGGTTTCCGAAATTTGAGAGGCAAAGTTTGACCATCTATCGACAGAAATTCGCTAAGTGGACACTTTAATAGGACTGAGGGTGTCCGCTCATGAGAGGTTCAACTGTAACACTACATCATAACACTTTCATCAGCTTATATGATCTTCATACTTGTGATTTCTATAAATCGCTTTTGCATGTCACAAGCATAAATTAAAACAATAAACAAACTATCAACACTACAAATGGATAACTTTATCTATTCTGTAAGTTTTGAGAAGATGCTTAAAATATGATACCGCTTATGCTTGTTGCAGATAAGCAGGAAGTGCATTTCAGATATGCGAACCTCTAATAACAAAAGGGCTATTCCCTGCTCTATACTTTATTCAGAAAACAAAGCCATATAAGCCATTAAAGGAATGGAGTTGGCCCTGTAGATTAAAAACCTGGCCGTACTGAGATTTTCAAAAGCAGTGAACCATTTATATATACTGGGACTATACTCAATAGCCCTTATCAGAGAAGGCATGTTTCATCTGCAGAACCACTGTTAGCCAGCCTCGAATCCGTGTAGTTGGTTTTGGTATGTTTCTAGTCTCGAACAACAAATGTTTTTCATAATAAACTCAAGCCATTTGTGGTCATTAGACCTTATCTGAGAAGACATGTTCCACCACCATAACTGACTGAATACAAACGCCTTAGCTATGGGTGACAGCATCCGGCTTCAGCATTCAGCTATTTGATTTGATCACTCACCTTGACTTGCTTGTCCCTCCCTTCAGGCTCTTGTGAGTGCTCTGGCAGTGTCTTGTAGTTGGCCAATGTGTTCAACAATGACGATATCTTAGGCCGATATTTAAAATCATCCTAAAGGACAAAAATGAAACAAAAATTTATAAAAATTTAAAAATTACATAAAAAATATAGTAAATATAAAAATAAAATATAGTCGAAATATAGTCAACTCATGTTCTGTTAATACCTTGTAGATCGTCATCCTAGTAAGCGGATAGTGTTTGGTTTTGGGCAAGTTAACTTAGCAAAACAATTATTTACAATGAATACAAGGCTGTTATAATTCAGTGATATTACTATTACTTTTATTATTGATAAATAATAATCTTGGATGGAGAAGACTCAACGCAATTTGGAATGAAGAATTACTCTTATTGCCTTTCAAATGTTTAAAAGGATACGTCCCTATATATTTATCTTCACAATTTGCCTTTAATAATACTACCCATTCTGAATGCACACGTAGCCAAACAAATAATGATTTAGTTGTCCCCACTTGGAATATCTTCCACGGTAAAAGAACCTTACCGTTCATCAGAAAGCTGGAATGAACTTCCAAATGAATTAAAAATCAATTTTAGAGATCTATCTTTATTTTCATTTAAACATTTTATTAAAACAACATATTTGCATTGAATTTTCTTTAAGATTATTTCTTTTATATTAACTGTATATTGTATGTAAATATTTGTTCACTTTTTTTTTTGTTTTACAATAAGTTACTGTAGTACTGTACCACTTTGAAAATCAGTGCTCTAGTACTGAAAGTGCCTGCAGTGTATAAAAAAAGAATAAATACATGAATAAATAAATAAATTGAATGTTACTTGAATTGAATTGAATGATGATGTCACACTTGTTTTAAATGTTATTTTTTTTATACCGTCGCAATCAATATTGAGTTCATATTGGTCGCACTATTCATAGTTGCCATTGAATCGGTCTTTAGTTATGCAGTAATTCAATTGTTTAATTCCTATCTTATCTCGTTTATTTATGCACATCTTACGGCCTCGTGGAAGAACACTATTTTAGTGAACGAGTTTTCCGTTATAAAATAAAGATTTTATTATTATTTATTTATAATCATAAAGCAATTTTTGTGTTCATTTCTTAGACAATATTGAAAAAAATGTATCTTTAGTGAATTAAGAAATTTCCTGAATTCTTGATTAAAACTATTAATTGGAAACTTTTTAAAGGCTTAATCAAATATTCACACTTTCATTCATATAATTTGCCCACTGTCATTTTTAAAAAGGTGTGACGGTTTCATTTGAAGGCACACACACCAATTTATAGAATTAGTATTTATATCAAGATCTTGTCCACGGAATGTGTTGCCGCCTTACTTTCACACATTTCCCCATCATCACATGATCACCTATGACATGTGTGAAGAACTTACGAGTCAACATCAATATTTATTGATTTGATTTAGGTTAAATATATTAAACTTTAAGATTAAAGATTAATTTTTAATATTTAAATCACCATTTGTTAAATAAATAAAACTTGTTAAACTGAAATGTTAAACCCAAAATTATCCTGCTGCAGTTACTGCAGTAATTTAGTTACAACAGTATTAGGGACCATGTCAACATTATCCTGCTGCAGTTACTGCAGTAATTCAGTTATAACAGTATTAGGGACCATGTCAAAATTATACTGCTGCAGTTACTGCAGTAATTCAGTTACAACAGTATTAGAGACCATGTCAAAATTATCCTGCTGCAGTTACTGCA